>JAJJWW010016728.1:46034-324930 GCA_023531295.1 Papaver armeniacum
TAGAATCAAAACCTATTGACCCAAAAAATCAAAGTTAAGACGAGGGCTGTTGAGGGGTGAATTTCAGTTTAGGATCTACCCGTCCTAGCTATTACACATGACCTCACAATTCCAATAATAGTAAGAGAGAGAGTTGTCTTTCCATTGTACCTTGTCCTTTGTTTTATAGGCTTTCCTAAAAGCCCCTTTTTTTACTACTTCATGACATATGTCATAATACCTCTTAATTACCCTTAATGCCATTCTTTAACATAACACCTTCCTTCTTCATTAATTCCTCCTTTATCCTCCCATCTTTCATGGGTATCTTCTATTTGGGCTTGGGTTTAGTCCCCAAGTCCTACATCTTAACCCAAGTTCACCTCTATTCCTGGGGGCATCTCCAACTCGTTAAGGGGTATTATTTTTCATGTATCAACATTAGTCCCCTGGCTATTGGGTCGATTATCAGATGATCCAATAGCCAAATCCTTTTGTACTCCTATATACCGCGTGTCATTGAGAGCAGGACAGTTGTCGGAGCATTTATGACATTCTCTCCTTTATATAGCAGCACCAATATTCCAACCCGGTCAATTTTAGTCCTTATCTTCATTTTTGTTTTCTTGTCAAGCACTTTACGTAGATGGCTCACTCCCTTCACGGGTACGCGTTAACTCTGGCACCAGTCCCCGCGTTAGTCTCGATGTTCAAGAAATTGGAACTGACGCGCCTGCTATTGGCGGAGGCTGAGATTGATGTGCTTTACGAGCATAGGTTAGCTAAAAGGGATTTCGCGCGCTCAATTTGCATAGTGCTTTGAAGCGCGTCGAGGCGCGAGGAGGTCGGTCGACTAACATCTCGCAATTCAACATGCTTTGGATGATGCCGTCACGGCCCGCAACGCTGCTCGCTTCGTTAGTCACCGAATCCTTGACGATACGGGCAACCATTGAGTATGATATCGCTGAATACTGTTCATATATCTCTAGCCATGCTGCTTCACGCCTTCTCGGGCACACTCTATCTTTGACTGATGTTTCTGCGCTTGTGAACCCATCCTATCCCAGGGACGAGCTCGCACACTTATTCGTGTTAAGGGAGGAGATAAGTGTACTGCTGGATTTCAGGCAAGCCCGTTGGGATAAGGCACACTAAGACCGCGATGAACACGAAGATACTCTAGCGTTGGCCCAAGGGGCGAAGGCTAAAAGGAAAATTATTCGAGACATCTACAAACTGATAAGTGATGCCAATTGGGGGCGGTCCCAAGCCAACGTTCAGTGTGACGAAAGTAGGCTTATGGCGGAGGCCGTGGACGTAGATATTACTCGTTGTTGCCTGTTGGTAGCTGGTTAGATTAGGTGCTAGCTTTGGGGACAGTTTCCTTTATTTGTTATTTATTTCATGCACTTCACTTGTTGGATTTTTCCTTCTCGGTTTATATATATTTCAATCTCTCTCCTTTTGTTTCCGTTATGTTATCGAATTTTCCTCTTTGATTGATTCCCTTTTACCCAACCTCATGGACGTTGCCACATTGGTCTTAGGCCTTGGTTCCCGAGTCTTTAATATTTATGTCGAGGTTATCCTCTCTTAACCTTGTTTTGACACGTTCTCGGCGTGCGTAAGGGGGTATGAGCAATTGCTTCGTATTCCACGCCCTCTTCCTTCGTGTGTGTATATAAATACCCCCATGCTATTATCGTTTCTTAATATTGGTTATCGTTACATCTACTATCATATATATATACATATATATATATATTGCTTGGTAAGTCGCCATTATGTCTAACTCTCTTCACGGGTATGTGCTGTCCTTAGCGCCCATTTCCATGTTAGTCTCTGCTTCATTCAAACAAGACGAGTTGAAGCGGCTTCTGTTTGTGAAGGCCGAGGTTGAGGAACTTCGGACACATAGAAAGATAAGCAGGGATGATAAATGCGCGAATTTCTGAGCCCAGTACGAGGCGTATCAAAATGCTCAGGCCAAGTCCCCCGGTCAGGTATCATTGGAGATCCAACAGGCGCTGGACGAAGCTGTCACCGCTCGCGATGCAGCCAATCAGTTATTCGCAGACTCTTTGATGATGGTGGCTACTATGGATCGTGCCATATCTGATTGTCATCTTTGGGTCCATCATCAGGGGGTCTTACTGCTTCTCGGTCATACTTTGACTTTATACGAGTATATCGTGCTTTCAATTTCGAGAGTGAATAATGTAACACTCGTACTTTTTGCATAGATTGGTGGGAATAAAGTCTTTGCTTTCAATTTCGAGGGTGATGTTATTTGCTTGTATACGAGTATATCGTGCCTTCGGTCCGTCTGTGACCTGTTCTTCTCTTGCGGGGTTGTTGGGTAAGGTTTTTCATTAGTTGAGCGGGGTTATTCCTCCCTTTCTCTCTCTTATGTCTCCCCACCCTTTTTTTGGCTTATGTATCTATTTCTCCTCCCATTTTTTTAAGGGAGTTGGACAGGGCGGGCATTGGTTAAACGCGCCTACTCCCCCCTTTTTTTATTTTCAAGGGATAACGGTAGGGCGGGCGTTGTTTAAACGCGCCTATTCCCCCCTCTTTATATATTTTCACGGGAGCCGGGTGGGGCGGGCGTTGTTTAAACGCGCCTACTCCCCACTCTTTATTTTCAAGGGAGCCGGGTGGAGCGGGCGTTGGTTAAACGCGCCTACTCTCCCCCTCTTTATTTTCAAGGGAGTTGGACGGGGCGGGCGTTGTTTAAACGCGCCTACTCCCCCACTTTTTTATTTTCAAGGGAGTTGGACGGGGCGGGCGTTGTTTAAACGCGCCTATTCCCCCCTCTTTATTTTCAAGGGAGCCGGTTGGGGCGGGCGTTGTTTAAACGCGCCTACTCCCCCCTCCCTTTTTTTTTTGTTCAAATGAGCCGGGTGGGGTTAGTGTTGTTTAAACGCGCCTACTCTCCCCCCCTTTTTTTTCAAAGGAGGGGGACGGGGCGGGCGTTGGTTAAACGCGCCTATTCTTGCTTTTTCTTTTCGTGCTCGTTGGTCGTTCGGATGCTTTTGGCATTCCTGGAACCTTTGTGGTCTTGTCAGTTGATTAGGCGCCTTGGGCGTTCCTGAGGTTTTTACAAATATCAGTCACTCAGGCGCCTTTGACATTCCTGAGACCTTCTATGAAATTGTCAGTTAATCGGGCGCCCTTGGCATTTCCCAGACCTTTTGATGAGACTTGTCAGTCGATCAGGCGCCCTTGGCGTTCCTGAGACCTTTTGTGAAACTTGTCGGTCAATCAGGCGCCTTTGGCTGTCCTGAGACCTTTCGTGAACGTCGGTCGATTAGGCGCCTTTGGAATTCCTAAGACCTTTTGTGAACTTGTCAATCAATCAGGCGCCATTAGCATTCCTGAGACTTTTTGTGAATTTTGTCAGTCGATCAGGCGCCTTTGGCTGCCCTGGGACCTTTTGTGAACTTGTCGGTCAATCAGGCGCCATTAGCATTCCTGAGACCTTTTGTGAATTTTTTTCAGTTGATCAGGCGCCTTTGGCTGCCCTGTGACCTTTTGTGAACTTGTCAGTCAATCAGGTGCCATTAGCATTCCTGAGACCTTTTGTGAATTTTTTCAGTCGATCAGGCCTCTTTGGCTGCCCTGAGACCTTTTGTGAACTTGTAAGTCAATCAGGTGCCATTAGCATTCCTGAGACCTTTTGTGAATTTTGTCAGTCGATCAGGCGCCTTTGGCTGCCCTGAGACCTTTTGTGAACTTGTCAGTCAATCAGGTGCCATTAGCATTCCTGAGACCTTTTGTGAATTTTGTCAGTCGATCAGGCGCCTTTGGCTGCCCTGAGACCTTTTGTGAATTTGTCAGTCAATCAGGCGCCTTTGGCTGCCCTGAGACCTTTTGTGCATGTGCCATTTTTCCGACTTACTTTATTGCTTAAAGCGGGCATTTACAAGGTAGGACTCAAGCGTAAAAAAAATTCAACCACTTGCCATTGATGGGTGTTTTGACCTTGGTCCCATTTATGCGCCGAAGCTTGTAGTATCCGCTTTCTGCCAATTTCCTTATTGTGAACGAGCCTTCCCAATTTGTGCGAATTTTCCAGCACTGGCTTTTCTTTGTACGTGCGGGGCGATTTTTAAGACTAGCTCATCAACCTTGAAGGTCCTCTCCTTTACACTCTGGTTGTAGTAGTTAGCTGCACGCTTCCTATAAGCTTCCGCGAACCTTTCTGCCCGTGCTCTTTTTCCTCTATTATGTCTAAATGGGCAAAGCGGCTCACTTCATCTGGCGTGGTATGGCTAGCCATTGCCACTCTTGCAGATGGGATTGCTATCTCTGTGGGTAGGATCGCATCTTCTCCGTAGACCAAATGAGTAAGGAGATGCGCCTGTAGAACTGCGCTTAGAAATCCTATACTCCGCAGTGCCAACGACAATTGCTCGTGCCATTCTCTATGGTAGTCATGTACTATTATACTGAGGATGTGGATGAGCGTCTTATTTTTTGCCTCCGCTTGCCCATTCCCTTTGGGATAATAATGGGTAGACGTGTGGAGTCTTACATTGTATTGGCGGAGTACATCAATTACATCCTTGTTCACGAATGATTTCGCGTTATCTCGCCCCGATTATCATGGGCGTGCGAACCTGCAAATGATATGTTATTTGATGAATACGGCTATTGTGGCACCTGCGTAATCTTTGAGGGGTATCGCCTCGACCCATTTCGACGCGTACTCGGTGGCGGTGATTATGTACTTATGTCGCTTTGAGGATGTTGTGTTGATTGGCCCTATAAGATCGAGCCCCAGGTTTGTGGAACGTCCATGGCGTTACTAAGTTATGCAATAGTGCGTGGGGGCTTGGATCAAGTTCCCATGTGTCCTGCACCGCAAGCATCTTCGGGCGTGTTACGCGGTATCACTTTCCATGGTCGGACAAGTAAAACCCTCCTTCGTAGAGTTGCGGGAACAACTTCCGCATCTCCTGGTGCTCGCATCGTGGGATCGGGTCATGACTTCTATGGCCTCCTGATTTGACAGGCATCGCAGTGCGGCATTACCATAACTTCTCTGATAGGGAATGCCTTCATGCATGCAGAAACGCGCTGCCTTCCTTTGTATTTTTAAAGCCATTTGTCTGTCACCAGGAAGCTTCTTGTGTTGGATAAAATCGATGTAAGGTTGTCTCCAGTCTACTTCTTCGACTGTGCAGACCTCCGCGGGCTGTGGCGGGGCTTGGCAATCGGCACAACTATCTTGGAGTAATGATGCTTGAGCTGACATACTTGGCCAATATACGCCCATCCTTTTAAGCCTACTGTATAGATGAACGGCACCGGTCTGCCCACATGTTTCCGTGTGTAGTTCTCGGAGTAACTTCTCCGCCTCCCTTTTGTTTACACATCTTGCGAGGGATCCTCTGGCCGCCCTGTAGTACAACGCACCTTGGATCATCACGAACTGCTTTAAGGCTTGAGTAGGAATCACTCGCTCTTCGTCCATCCGCGTCAAGTCTTCGATGTATGCCTTTCTCCAGTCGTCCGCCTCCTCGAAGTACAAGTCCTCTTTCCAAGTACTAGGCATCCCTTTTCTTCGTACCGTAACCGTACCCTATTCTTCGTCGTTTAGTGATACCTTGCTTGCCAAGGTTGCCAAGGCGTCTGCGTATTTATTTCCGCCTCTGCAAGATGATCTAAATTCGATCTCGTTTGACTCATCAGCCTTTGGGCCTCCTCCGGGTAGGGGGCCAGGTGCGGCTCTTTGACGTGGAAATATCTGTTCACTTGATTCGTAACAAGACGGGAATCTCCTTTGACTTCAACGCCTCCAAGGTTAAGCTCTTTCGCATTTGGAGTCCCAAAATTAGGGGCTTCATACTCGCCACATTATTACCGCATGGAAAATCCAATTTGAACGAGTATGAGAGTAGTTCTCCACGGGGCTTCAAGACTACTCCTGCTCCTCCCACGGACCCGTAAGAGGATCCGTCAAAGAACATGGTCCAAGGCTTGTCAACATCTCGGTCGCGACTCTCTGTGTATGTATTCGTGTACTTCATCGTCTCCTCGCCCCCGGGAACATGGCCATGAGGTCGGCTATTGCTTGTCCCCTTACAGCGTTCGACCGCTGGTACTTGAGCTCGAATTCCGTGTTGAAGCAACCATCGGCGGTTCTCCCTGTAAGGACAGGGCTCGAAGCCAGGCACGATATCGGGTTCGATCTTGCCACCATAATGGTTTCATGTGTTAGGAGGTAGGGCGCAGCTTTTGAGTCGCGTATATGAAGGCCAAACATGCTTGCTCTACACGCGGGTATCTTAATTCTGCATCTCGTAGGACCCGACTCACGTAATAGATAGGTGACAGCTCAGTTCCCCCATGTCTTGCGCGAGAACTGCGCCGATTGCTGAGCTGGTAAACGCCGTGTAGAGATAAAGAGGGACTCCGCGTATCGGAGGTCTAAGAATCTTAGGGCTGACAAGACACTGCTTCAACTTTTCAAAGGCGGCACGCTGTACCTCTCCCCATACGAAGGGTATACCTTTTTTCAGCAAGGGAAGGAAACAGTCATCAACTGTGCTAAAACTGCACGAAGCGTCGTATGTACGATATTCGTCCTATAAAGGCTTGCACCTCTTTGGTGTTCGCCCGCGGTGCCATTGTTGTGATTGCTTCGACTTTGCTCGGGTCTACTTGAATTCCCTCATTAGTCACTACAAAGCCCAAGAATTTCCTGTATGTGACCCCAAAGGCGCACTTGAGAGGGTTCATCTTGAGTTTGAGTTTCCTGCATCTCTCAAAAGCCGTCATTAGATGAGAGATGTGATCCTTAGCCTCTTGTGTCTTGACTACGATGTCGTCAACATATACTTCTACTGTCCGGTGCAGCAGGTCGTGGAAGATGGATATCAAGGCGCGCTGCTACGTGGCACCGGCGTTCTTCAATCCAAACGACATCACTATGTAGTAGAAGTTGCCGTATGGGGTTTGGAAGGCGGTTTTGTTTGCATCTGTAGGGTCCATATTTACTTGGTTATATCCGCTGAAGCCATCCATGAAAGAATATATTTTCTTTTTCCCAGTCACGTCCAGCGTCATGTCGATATTTTGCGGCGGGAAATCGTCCTTTGGGCAAGCTCGGTTCAGGTATCTATAGTCAACACAGCACCTAACCTTTCCATTTTTCTTGGTTACTGGCACGACGTTAGCCAACCAAGTGGGGTGTTGTATTGGCTTAATGAATTTGGCTTTAAGTAGCCGCTCCACTTCCCCCTTTATCGCGAGGGCGGTATCCCTAGGAAACTCGCGGCTTATTTGCGTCACGGGTTTGAATTCAGGCGATACTCCTAGATTATGTACCACGAGATCGATATCTAAACCCGGCATTTCATCATAGTCATAAGCGAAGACGTCCTTGTATTCTTTAAGTAACGCGATCAATGCTACCCTTTCCTCTTGGTCCAGATTCTTGCTTATCATGATGAAGCTCTTGTCTTCTTGTGTTCCTATGTTGATTTCTTCCATTTCATCCACAGTGAGGTCTTTTGGCGTTCGTTCCTCATTGGTTCTCGTAGCGACGCTTACCAACTGATCGCGCAATTCTTCGTCATCAATCGTGCTTGTAGGGAAGCTCGGACAAGCTTTGTTCTCGTGGCTTTCATCGAGAACCCCGCTTCACTCATCAACTCGTCAGCGTGGTTTTGCTCATTTGCGGGCATTCCTCGGCTAATTGCTATAATCGGTACACATGTCCACCATCGGGCCTAGAGAAGCGTTGGAAACTGGGTTGCTCATCTTGCTTCCTTTTTCTTTCCGTTGGTAACACCATCCTTGATGGATTGAACACGAATTTGGTGGGTTCTGCTTTTTCTTCGTCTCCCCGCTTCGGCAACGGGGTGAGTCGAGCTTCAGGCATTTCGTCATATTCTTTTGGCTCATCATAGAAAATTGCGTCCGCCATATATGCTTCTTCTGGGTCGAAAGGGTTGCTCGTGGCTGGAATTCTAGATCGCTTGCCTCATATGTTAGTTTTTACACATTGATGGTACGTCGACGCGACTACTTTGTGGTTGAGTATCCAGCCTCGCCCTAGTAGCACATGGAAGGTAATGTCATCTTCTAGAACATAAAAAGGTGTGGTCCCTCGGATAGGACCAACCTTCATTGCTAGGTTAATGATTCCAATAGCTGTTTTGGCATGGCCTCCAAACCCTTTCACCGTAGTGACCCGTATTCTTATCGCGGACCGTTGTATTCCTAAAACATCAAGCGTATGCATCGAAATCAGGTTTAAGGATGCGCCCCCGTCAACAAAAGCTCTTTTTAGCGGCTGTCTGTTGATATACACAGTGAGATACCTGAGGTGCTCTCCCGAGTAACAAATGTCTTCGTTGGTGAATACGATTGCCTCCTTGGGAGAATCCCACAGGGCCTCCCCGCCGCTATGGCCTTAGACGCTTCCTTGATTTGATCTTCGCTGAAGTCGAGCGAATCGAAGAACTGTTGAGCCAATACTTTCTTAGCAAATTGATGAGCCACGCCGTCTGTGTTAGAAAAAGTAGACTTCTCCATATCGACCTCGCATGCTTCTCCTTCATCCTCGGTCCAGTGCCTCCAGGCATCTCCGCTTAGGTCATGGGAAAGCATCATTACATGATGTGGGGCGGTTTTGGCATTTTCCGCTTTGTTCATTTTTATCTCGCCTATTTCCAGCTTCTTCTGAAACATCCCTCGCAGGTTGAAGCAGCCGATTCTAGGGTGCTGTATCCTCCGATGAAAGTGACAATAGCGCGCATCATTTTTGTCAAGAGTGCTAGGATCCATTTTTGTCGGGGGCAATTGGGTTTCCTTGTTTGCTACCCATTGTTCTGATAATCCGACGATTTGTTCCTTACTGCAAGGCAGAGGTGGCGGGAGCGCTTGTATTCCCCAACCCTCGCGATTATTATTTGCACGGGTATTTCTCGGCATGGTCGATACAAAGTGTTAACGGAGTTTCGCAAAACATAATCTCGATCTTGGTTCTTCAATGCATCGGCGATCCTGCGGCCGCCTCCTCCGCTTCTACAAATGTAGGGAAGCGAAAGTTTACCAGATTCTTTTGAAAGATGGAGTCATCCCCCGGACGCAAATTTCCACTAATGCTTCTTCTTTAACGTCTTCATGGCAATCGAGAGTGAGAAGGGAATCTAGCGATGTATTTTTCTATCTCCTCGCCTATGCGCCGATTGCACTTGCTCGGGTCTATGGTTGTGACTTTCCTTTTTGCTGAATAGAACTTTCTGAGAAAAAGCGCTGACATGGCTGACCATGAATGAACGCTCCTTGGCTTGAGGTTGTCGTACCATGTGAACGCCGTATCCATCGATTTTGGAAACTCTCTCAGACATAGCTTCCCATCCGCCGCGTGATCATTCATTATAGACAAGAATCGACCGAGGTGCTCTCTCGCGTTGCCTTGGCCATCGTAGACCTTGAATTTTGGTGAAGTATAATCTTCAGGGTACTGATATTCCATGATTTCAGTGGAGTAAGGACTCGCCATGAAGTTATAATTGTCTTGTTTAACGATTCTGTAATTCAATTCTAGGTATTTTGCAATCGCCTCTTGTTCATAGCCGCAAGCTCGTTTTCCACTTCCTCTACATCTTCTGTTGTTTCTTTAACATTTTTCCCTGCACTAGCCGCCTTCATGAGCTTTCTCAGCTCTCGTTCTTTACGTACGTGCTCTTCTAGTTCTTTTTGCATCTCCTCGAGGGAAAGCTGAGTGAGCGGCGCTTCCTCGCCCTCGTGATGTTTATCTTCTTCGCGTGTGATGTTTGATTTTATCGCATACGTGATTGGGTCTGATACTATACCTACTCTCTATCCTTCTGGTTTAATTGGGGGTGTGTTTAGGTTTCCTTCCGGGCCTGACATAGCGCTTTCTCTGTGTGTCATCGTAAGCTAGGCACGAGCCTCCGTGTGTGGTCGCCAAATGTTGAGGGGTGAATTTCAGTTTAGGTTCTACCCGTCCTAGCTATTACACATGACCTCACAATTCCAATAATAGTAAGAGAGAGAGTTGTCTTTCCATTGTACCTTTTCATTTTTTTATAGGCTTTCCTAAAAGCCCCTCTTTTTACTACTTCATGACACATGTCCTAATACCTCTTAATTACCCTTAATGCCATTCTTTAACATAACCTCTTCATTCTTCATTAATTCCTCCTTTATCCTCCCATCTTTCATGGGTATCTTCTATTTGGGCTTGGGTTTAGTCCTCAAGTCCTACATCTTAACCCAAGTTCACCTCTATTCTTGGGGGAATCTCCAACTCGTTAAGGGGTATTATTTTTCATGTATCAACAAGGGCCACCTTGAACGTTTATAAGCTAGATTTGCATTACCATTAAGTTTACGTAACTTGATAGAAAACCAAACACATAAGCCTAGTACAACTAAAAATGTTACAGAAACAAGTCCCACAAGCATGATTGAATTTGTTTTTCTTGAGCTTTTGGTGTGAGAGATGTTTGGGGAGAGTCTGTGGAGTTAATCGTATCTCCCGGAACAAAAAAAGGCTTCCCACCGGTGAAAAGGTTCGTTTCCAACCTGTTAAAACAAGACAAAAAAAGTTAGGTATATTGGGAGATATTTATTTTTTGAAGATGTTGATATTTAGTTGAACTAAAATGAAAAACTTGTATTAATCAAATAAACTTGTTGATGGTGGTTTTTAGTTCAGGGTCAAAATCGTAAAACCTTACATTTAGCACTGTGATCCTGTAAAGGAATAAAAGTAACTTTAAAGTAACGAGTGCTCAAACCTCTTTACTTACACATGTATTGAACAAACTCAGTACATATATATGAAATTAATTCAGAATGGTGCGCATAGTAGCAATCCCAAATATTCTATAAATTCTATTTTATGCCGGCATTATTAACTAATGCATGACCTGCCTGATATTTTCCTATGCTATGTTCTCACTGAACTCCCATTATTGACATGACATGACGATGAAGTGTTCACTCTCACGGAGTAGCATGAATCTCCGAAGTGCTAGTATTGAGATCCGCATGAAAATACCCACACCGGGCTACATCACTCCGACAAAGAGAATCTCGCATCGACGCGCTTTTAAGTTAGCTCGATCGCGCTTGAATTCCTTAAGGAAAATCTAGACTATTAATATCAGCCCAGAGACGATCACGGCCACACAATTTGGCCGCGCAATTCAACAAACCTAGATCACTCTTGGCGGAACTAGGTAATTACCGCATTGACCGCCGGTGGCCCACCAACGTCCCAACCAACCGGACTTTGCCTAAACGCATCCTAGTGTTGTCAAACGCCAACCCTAAACCGGGTGGTCGCGTTATTAAAAGAAGCTCAAACGAGCTAAGACCGGAAAAAACGGTCTCAAATTAATCACATCCGTCCAACTTCGCCAGCTTAGTTGGACGGCTTGGATCTTCCCCCGAATGATCGAAAGGATGCTGATGTGATCACCAACGACCCAACTACATTCTTGGTCGATCGACTGCGCCACCGCAAACCAAAGAACGCGTTGAATCACGCGCCCAAGTAAGGATGATCGCGCAGCCTTGAAAACCCTAAATTGAATAAGCGGTGTTATACAATTGCTGCTAATCGATGGTATCCGTCCAACTTCGCCAGCCTAGTTGGACGGCTTAGATCGTGTTTCAAACGATCAAGGAGATGCCAACGCGTTCACCATCCAACCAACTCCACACGTGGCCGATCGAATTGCTCATAGCAAGAGCAAAGCGCTTCAAATCGCCGGCCCAAAGTAACGTGAACACGCTGTTTTCAAAAACCTAAAATTACTTTGCGGCAACACATTACTGCCGCAAATCGATCTCGACCACTCATCTTCGCCAGCTGATTTGAGTGGCTTAGATTTAATCTCAAATGGCCCCGAAGATGTCAACGTGATCACTGTCGGCCCACCTTCACACGTGACCGACCGACCTATTCAAACTAGGGATCGAGTCCTCGAAACGCTCGCCCAAAGAGGGGTGGGCCACACGGCTTTCAAACCCTGAATTACATCAGCGGCAACATATAACTGTTGCAATTTATCTCGTCCACCCAACTTTGATAGCCTGGTTGGACGACATAGATTTATTTCTAGCAAACCAACAAATTAATATGGCAATCACCGGTCATCCCTCCTCCACGAGCAGCGATCAACCAAGTAATGGCGTGTCCCTAGAGCCACCAAACGATCACACAAAGGTGGTCGATCATGCTGCCTCCTTTAAGACGCTTATCCGCGACTTATTCAATCAAGCTCTAAAACAACGATGCTTCATACACATAGATTAGTTTGAGCTGCTTAAAAGCGATGCTTCACATGCATCAAATACATATATATTTTGGCCTTATAAAAGACTTAGTTGTTTCACTTAATAGCATCATATGCTATTCTCCGCGGCAAGTCCCACGACTTGACCCACTCATTCGAGACATCAAACATGTCACAAACTGGGGGATACTTACTGGGGTATTAGTCTGGCGGTTTACAGCGTGCGGCGTGTAACGCGCCCATTACGAGAACGTGTCAGGAAAGACGGGCGGTTAATAGTAATGAGAGTGGTGGAAGAACGTGTGATCAGTCTTCCCTCATAACGGAAACACGATGATCATTACCTTCCGCACAAACCCACTCCTCCACTACTTCACTTCCTCCACTTCCTAAGAGATCAGGGTACGCTCAATGACTGGTATAAATAGATTTTCAATCTATTTCAAGAGGCTACAAGTGTTATCAACACAAGTAGCTAGAAACCATTTTCTGATACACAAGTCATAAACAGCCACACCTTTATAATTCAACACTCTGATATCAAACACCTTCTTCGCTTCCCTCCCTAAGATCAACCCTTCTCTTTCACCTTGTGACCGAATTGAATCTGGAACGACCATTTCTTGGTTTAGGCCAGAGTCTTACACATTGATTTCTCGAACCTAAAAGCATTCTCGTGCAGTGCATTTGTTTAGGGTTTGAACTCGTTTCTCATCAACACATCCCAAATTACCAAAAACAGCAGAATCAGTTTTTACACCAAAACAAATGGCGACCATAGCGGGAGATTAATCTCTCGGTTGCAAGATCAATTTTCAATTTCATTTCAATTTTCTCGAATTCAAGATGGTTGGTCTTAGGATCGATTCAATTCCAAACTCCGAGCAGAATTCTTCAAACGATGATGTTCTTCCTTCCAACATCATGTCTGATCGCACAATCAATGGGGAAATCCCGACCCTGATAGAATTGGCTCGAGTACAAGAGATACACACGAGGAACATAGACGTGATGAAAGAGACGGTGGAGAACATACTCAACTTCCTTATAAAGCTAACATCGTATTTGAGCGGCTTCTCTGCTCCGGAGATTCCAACGATGAGGACTAACTCACCAACTAATGATCGTCCTCAATTCAATAGCTTCACCACCAACCAGCGACCCATGGACCAGGAAGCGGCTTTTTTAGTAGAAAGTCTGTGTGAACTTCTGCACCTCTCGAAAGACCAACGAGTGGATACGTTTGCTGCAATCAACCAGATAGCTCTAGACACACGTTTTGCTCCTTCGCGCAATTAAGCCTCGAAAACATCAGAGATGTCCATAAACAATGTCACATTTACTGAAGATGACATGATGGCAGAAAAAGGTCACAACAGGGCCCTGCGCGTTACCGCACGCATCAAAGGCTCGGAATTCAAAAGGGCTCTTATCGATACAGGAGCATCCTCGAATGTTATCACCCTTAAAACTCTCTTAATAGCAAAGCATTCGACCGGGCAAAATCATACGACAACCTACCACGATGACGGACTTCGAGGGGAACCAAACCAAAGACATACGGGTATGTTAATTTGAATATACTCAGAGGGCCTGTCCAAATAAAGTAAAATTCAAGTGATAGAAAAAGAGCCATACTACCATATGATACTAGGGAGACCATGGATTCATGATAATAAGATCGTCCCATCGACGTATCACCACGCCTGAAAACCATGCTGAATGAAGAAGTTTTTCGCATTCCTGCATCATTATCTCCTTATGCACCAATTTGCGGCGTGGAGCTGTTTGAGCCGAAGGAGAATTCACAAGGTCCATCAAGTAAAGTTTACTGCAAGTCGCTCCCCACATGGACGTCGATCGAGGAGGAAGACCAGCTCACGTCACTAAGTAGAAAGACCGGTGTGCCTACACTAATAGGGCACGCTAATTCTTCTTCATCAAACGAAGGATCATCACATCTCCATACTAAGAGGGAACGGACCTTTATGGCAAGTCGCGACCAGAAGGGGAAAACCGTATACCGTCGCCGCTGTCAGCAATTAGCAAGGGAGACTCTTACTCGGTCTCTTCGCCCAAGAATGCAACAACAACGACAGACTGCAAGAGAAAGTACCAGATGCTCCACAACAATTACAGGATGGCACTGACTCCACAATGGACGAACTCGAAGTGATCAACATTGGGGATGAAGAATCTCCGAGACCTATATCCATCAGTTCGACTCTATATGCGGACGAACGCACAAAGCTCGTGAGTCTTCTCAAGGAGTATCAAGACATATTCGCATGGACATATGAGGAAATGCCCGGTTTAGACGAAAAATTGGTTACCCATCACCTACATATAAAACCCGGATCCAAACCGATCAAACAATCTCCAAGGCGCTTTAGGAAAAACGTGGAGGAGCAGATCAAGACCGAGATTCAAAAGTCGTTGGATCGCCGGCTTCATCAAGCCCATTCATCATCCTACCTGGTTAGCCAACGTGGTTCCCGTAAAGAATAAAAGCGGCCAAATTAGATGTTGTGTTGATTTCATAGATCTGAACAAATGCTACCCCAAGGACGATTTTCCTCTCCCCAATATTGACATGCTAGTAGACGCGACCAGCGGGCATGGCATGTTCTCTTTCATGGATGGATACCTGGGCTACAAACAGATAAATATGTATGAACACGACACAAGTAAGACACCTTTTCGAACTCCTCTCGGAAACTTTTACTACACTGTGATGCCTTTCAGTTTAAAGAATGCTGGTGCTACCTATCAACGCGCCATGACCGCAATTTTTCATGATATGATGCACAAGCAAGTCGAAGATTATGTAGATGACATAGTGGTCAAGTCAAAGACTCGAGCAGCCCATACAGACGTCCTACGGCAAGTGTTTGAAAGGTGTCGCGAGTACAAATTGAAGATGTGTTGATGGTGGATTTTGGTTCAGGGCTAAAATTGTAAAAACAATTTTAACGTGTTGACATCCTGCAAAGGGTAAAGCCGTTTGATGAGTGATGAATACTTTTTCGCTTTATTTATTCGAAGCAATTCAATAAATACACAAAATTCACCCAGAATGGTGCGTGCAACAACAATCCCAAATATTTTGTGAATTTTACTAGAATTAACAATTAATGCATGATTTGCCTAGTATTTTCCATGTTGTGTTCTCAGCCGAACTCTCATCATTGACATGACATGACGACTGAGTGCTCACTCTCAGCAGAGTAGTATAAATCTCCGTGAAAATATGGAGACATGTATGAAATACCCACACATGCTACATCACTCTCTGACCGAGAGTCTCACATCGACGCACTTTGGTTAGCCGATCGAGCATGCTAAATTTCCTTAAGGAAAATCTAGATCGCCCAAATCAGCCTCTTAAACGATCACGGTCACACAAGTTGGCCGCGAATTTAACAAGCCTAGCCAAACCCTGGAAAGAGTAGGCCATCATCGTGATGACCACCGGCGGCCCGTTAATGCCCTAGCCGTTTTCGAACATCACATGAACTCCTCCCCAAAGACGTCAAATGCCAACCTAAAATAGGTGGTTGCGTTTTTTGGAAGAAGATTGACGAACTTAGACTGTTCAAGGCGCTTTTAAAATCATCATGACTGTCTAACTTCACCATCCAGGTTGATTGACTAGATCATTCCGCGAATGATCGGGGAAGCGCTAACGCACACGCCATGCCCACTTCTCACCTACCCGACGGCCTTCTCACAACGATGTCGAGAGCAATGAACGCTTGCTCGAAACATGGCTGGCATGATGCTTTAAAGGGTCGCGGAAATTCCACTAGTGTCTTAAATCGATCACAACCATCCAACTTAGCCACCTATTTGGATGGCTTAGATCGCGCCTTAGGACCACCTGGACAGTACACATATGTTCACCGTCGGCCCAACGTGGCCCCACACGGCCTGGCCTCCTCAAAGGAGGAGCATAGCCCGCCAAACCGAAGTAAAGTTAAAGTCACACACACGGCCGCCCAAAACCCTAATTAGGTCGCGATGGCATATGTGTCGCAGCTTGATCACGACCATCCATCTTCGCAAGCTTGGATGTAGGTGTAGATATAGACTAAGGAGGTCCAGAAAGCATCCACGTGATCACCGCGGGCCCACCTATGCGTGTGACCGGCCGACCTAGGCTAACCACCGAATGCCTCGAAACGCACACCCGAAGGTGGTATCTCACGCGGCTTCCAAATCCTTTGCGACAATGGATTCCTGTCGCAAATCGATCACGACCACTCATCTTTGCCAGCCAATTTGAGTGGCCTAGATCGCACCTTCATGAGACAAAGTGGTGCAGCACATGCACACCTAACAGGCCGTCTACACGCATGCCCTACTTCGGTCCCACCAAAAACCTTGTTCATGCTTGATTTGGTCAAGCTTAAAGAGTGATGCTTGCGCACCTCTCTAAAACCCTAAAATCCATCAACGGTCGCAAAACATGTTCGCAGATCATCTCGTCCGTCCAACTTTGCTGCCTTTGGCCTGGACAGCTTAGGCTAAGAGTTAAAATGTACCAATGAGGCACCTTGGTGATCACCGTCGTCACTCTACCACAGGAGTGATCGGCCAAGGGATGGCCCGCCCACGCGGCCTTCAAACGATCCCTTGAAGATGTTTGAACATGTTGCTATTTTAAGACGCTTAATCCGCGATTTACTCCATTAAGCTTTAAAACAGCGATGCTTCATACATATTAATTGTATTCAATGCATTACATTCATAAAATATACACAATATTTCATGAATATCGATTTCCTAAATAACTTAGTTATTTAACCTAATAGCATCACGTGCTATTTCTTGCGGGTCCCATGACTCGACCCACTCACTCGAGACATCAAACATGTTACAAATGTGGGGATACTCACTGGGTATTGGTATGGTGGTTTACAACGTGCAGCGTGGAACGCGCCATTACAAGAACGTGTGAAGAGTGGATTGAGTAATGTTGATGAGGGAAGTGGGAAAATGTGTGATCGTGTAACAATCAACACTCCGGAAAGACCGCACTACTCCATCACTTCACCTCCTCCACTTCCTATGAGATGAGGGTTGCCTCAATGACTTGTATAAATAGGTCTTTCACCTATTTCCAAACAAGACAGACGAACACAGAAAAAACCAAGTATTGTCATCAGTATCCAGAAATCACCATTCTGATACAAGTCATAAACAGCCAACACCTTCACAATCTCAACACCTTCTTCGCTTCCCTCCCTAAGATCAACCCCATCTCCTTCACTTTGTGACCGAAACAAGTCTGGAATGGCCATTTCTTAGTTTAGGCCAGAATTGTACAGATTGATCTCTCGAATCAAAAGCACTCACGTGCAGTGCATTTGTTTAGGGTTTAGATTCATTTCCATCCACACACCCAAAATTACCAAAACCAGCAGAAATAGTTTTCACCCACAAAAAAATGGCGACCACAGTGGGAGATTAATCTCTCGGTTGTGAAGTCAATCTCTTCAATACCCAATCCTACTTGGCTGATTTCAAAATGGTTGGTCTTAGGACTCCCCAAACAATCTCAAATTCTAAGAAGTTCCTCCAATGAAGATACCCCTTTTCCCAACGGTGTATCTGATGGCGTAACTGGAAGAATCCCAACGTTGACCGAGTTAGCACGGGTACAGGAGATTCACACGAAGAATATAGACTCGATCAAAGAAACAATAAATGGCATACTCGATCTCCTCATCAAGATGACATCGTATGAGCGGTTCTCCTGTCACGTAGATTTCTACACTGGGATCGATCTCGCAACGATCCCCTCGGTCAATAGTTTCACTATGAACCAAAGGGTAGGTGGATCAGAAGCGGCTTCTTTAGTGGAAAGTTTATGTGAACTCTTACACATCTCAAGAGTCGGCGGGTGGAGACGTTTATCCGCAATCAACCGGATAGCCCTGGACGTGCATTTAACTCCTTTGTGTCTAGAAGCCTCAAAAACATCGAGTTGTTCTGTCACAAAGTCACGTTTACGAGAAGAAGACATGATGGCGGAAGAAGGTCACAACCGGGCCCTACATGTTACTGCACGCATCAAGGATTCAAAGTTCAAGAGGGCCCTCATCGACACGGGAGCGTCTTCGAATATGATTACTCTCAAGACACTCAGGACGGCCAAGGTTCGCCCAAGCAAGATCGTGCGACAACCTACCACTATGACGGACTTTGAAGGAAACCAAACCAACACGTACGGGTATGTCAATCAATTTATCTGTAGGGCTTGTCCAGTCAAAGGTGAAATTCGAAGTCATAGAAAAGGATCCAGACTACCACATGATACTGGGGAGACTGTGGCTTCATGACAATAGGATTGTCCCTTCAACGCATCACCCGTGCCTGGAGACTATGTTGAATAAAGAAGTCATTCATGCGTCGTTGTCTCCTTACGCACCGATATGTGGAGTGGAGTTGTTTGAGCCAAGAGAAACTCCACGGGAAGAATCAGGCAAAGTTCATTGCATCCCACTCCCCACGTGGACATCAATCCAGGAGGAGGACCGACTTACATCATTGAGGGCTAAGCCCCACGATACGTCTTCGCTGACAGAGCATCCTTCTTCGTCTGGTGAAGCCGTAACCCATGTTCACACTAAGAGAGAGCGAACTTTTGTGGAGAGCCGTGATCAGAAAGGGAAGACCGTGTACCGACGTCGTTGTTAGAAATTAGCAGGGGAGACTTCCACCCAGTTTCTCCGCCCAATGGAATGCTACAACAACGAAGAGCCACAGGAAGAGGTGCTGGATGCTCCACGACAGCTACAGGACGGCACCAACTCCACGACTGATTAACTCGAAATCGTTAATATCGGGAATGAAGAATCTCCCAGGCCTATCTCCATCAGCTCAACCTTGTCCACGGATGAACGCAAAAAGCTCGTACAACTTCTCAAAGAATTCCAGGACATATTCGCTTGGACGTATGAAGAAATGCCCGGTTTAGATGAAAAATTGGTCACCCATCATCTACATGTCATACATGGATCCAAGCCGATCAAACAGTCCCCGAGGCAATTCAGGCACGAGGTGGAAGAGCAAATCAAGACTGAGATACAGAAGTTGCTAGGTGCTGGCTTCATTAAACCCATTTATCATCCGACCTGGTTGGCTAATGTGGTTCCGGTAAAAAAGAAAAATGGACAGATCAGGTGCTGCGTGATTTCAGAGACTTGAACAGATGCTGCCCCAAAGACGATTTTTCTCTACCTAACATCGACATGTTAGTAGATGCCACCAGCGGACACGGCATGTTCTCCTTCATGGACGGATATAGCGGGTACAATCAGATAAGGATGTACGAGCATGACGCAAGTAAGACAGCTTTTCGAACTCCTCTCGGAAATTTTTATTATACTGTAATGCCATTTGGTTTGAAAATGCCGGTGTAACCTATCAACGCGCTATGACGGCGATCTTCTACGACATGATGCATAAGCAAGTTGAAGACTACATGGATGATATAGTAGTCAAATCAAAAGCTCGGGTGGATCACACAGGAGTCTTACGGCAAGTGTTCGAAAGGTGCCGTGAGTACAAATTGAAGATGAATCTTTGAAATGCGCTTTCGGCGTTTCTTCAGGAAAGTTTTCTGGGATTCCAGGTAATTGCTGAGGGGATCAAGGTGGACCCATCCAAGACTCAAGTTATCCTCATGATGCCGCCGCCACGGACTGTGAAGGAGCTCCAAAGCTTCATGGGCAAAGTAAACTACATTCGACGTTTTATACTGGTTTGGCCCACTGTTGTTTCATTCACTCCTTGTCAAGAAGGGAGCAAGTTTAAATGGTCTGACCGCACTACAACAGAAGCATTTCGTAAGATTCAACGGATATTGTCGCCTATAGCGGTCATGAAGTCCCATGTCCAAGGAAGACCGTTGTGCCTCTATACCGCCTTCGATGATACCGCCGTAGGGGATTTGCTTGATGGGGAGAGGATGATGAGGGAGTCAAACATCCTATATACTATTTCAGTCGAGTATTAAGAGATGCTGAACTCAGATATCCCAAAGCGGAGAAAGCATGCCTAGCCCTGATTCATTCCATTCAGAAGTTCAGACATTACCTGATGTCCAACAAGGTGGTGCTTATATCTAAATCTGATCTTGCAAAGTTTTTACTTTCAAAGCCGGTCTTGATGGGAAGGTCGGCCAAATGGCTTCTCCAAATGTCGAGCTAGACATAACGTGCACATCACCAAGGCTATCAAAGGACAAGTCGTTGTCGATGCATCGACAAGCCCTCCCTCGGAGAAGGCACTACCGCACTACACAAGGATCTTCCCGAGAATTTCCGAGAGATCTCCGTTGTCAAGGAGAGGCATGGTCTTTGTATTTTGATGGCTCCTCCACTCCTAGCAATAACACTGGAGGGGCAGGCGTGGTCCTAGTGTCTCCAACTGGCGAAGTTTTCTTGCATTCCTTCAAGTTGGACTTCCAGTGCACCAACAACGGTTGGTGGGTTCAACCGAGCTATGCTCTAACAATCTCCCCCTTTGTCAATTTTAGTGACAAAACTCTTACATCATATGGATAAACAAATTACAAGAATTCATTACGCATACGCTTGATTCCAAGTTTCAACATCACAATAACCTGTATACATTCAATCCATAAATGTTGCAGTTGACATTATAATAACAAAGCTAATACTCCCCCTAAAGGTAAGATAGGTAGATTTTCAATCCGCACGTTTTTTTTATTCCCTTTGTAGTCTATGTAACTACAAGTATCAATATGATATGTTACTCTCCCTTAGTATATGCTTTACTCTTTCGTTAGATATAACGTTTAAGCACCATTGTCCTTTCCTTAGTGATACCAAATCACTTGTTTACTCCATATATTTCTCCCCCTTTTGTCACAAAATGACAAAGGTACGAGCAAATAAAGGACAAACCGAAAGGATCTTACAAATCTTAAAAGATTTGCATAACCTATAAGAGTTAAGCACAAGGGTTCCATACACCATTTTAGATAACCAATATCAAAACCGAAACTACAAAGTAATTTTGTTTTGATATGTTACCAAGGAAACAATTGCCCAAAGAAATTTTCCCTAATAGTTTAGCAAATCAAAAATTGACTAACCACCTTAGTTCTTTTTGCTAAACCGATTGTACAAATACAATCGCTTGTTCGATAAGACCAAAATAAAGATCAGAATTAACTCTATTTTTCTCATCGTGTTCTAATTATTCAAATAATAACTTAGACCTTTCACTTTTAAACAAGACAAGTACTAGGATAGTTAACTAACATTTCTTGTTAAGGCATTCGATAAGACTTGAATAACCGAAACCTCCACTTTGATAAGTCTAACTAAGATCAGAATTAACTTAGTTTCTCTTATCCGGAATCGAATTGGTCTAAACAATTCATCCCGAAAACCTTTTGTTAAGCCATAAAAAATTCATACAAACCAAATAAATCAACTTGCATAATTATTTACCTCAACCTAAGCAATTGAAACAAACATAGACATTATAGTACCGAATTGCACCGTAATTTCGCAAGCCTAGACAATTCCTACCAAATAATAAAGCAAGATAACAATAATTTTTCTTAACATGAAACAATTGAATCACACACATACATCCATACACAAATAATGGAATAAACATCAATTGTACCGAAATTTTGTTAAGCAAAAGCAAAATATATGCAATAAAATCAGGCTTTTCTTAAACTGGAAAACGATTAACTAACAAAATCGTTACCTCAAATTCCGCATCCTCTTTTCCCCTTAAGATATATGTCATTAAGCGCCAGTTCAAGTTAGATCTCTCCCCCATTGTGTTGTCATCCTCTCGCAAGACAAAAGAACAACAACAAAAACAAACCTTTACCAGGGAAAGGTTGAAAACCGGTTTTAAATAATGCGATTCAAAATTTGAAACCCCGAAACACATATGCTTTTATGCTAAACAAAATGATTCAACATATTGTGACTTTTTCACACACGAGTTTCAATCATAACCCCTTATGATCCTTTGATAAATCCTACCAACATGGGCTAGAACTTAATCCTGCTAAACCAAAAAGTCACCCAAACCATAAGGGTTCACACCATATGAGATCGAATAAGTTTATGAAAACTGAAATCAAACATCCCATAAACATTCATAGTAATAATATAAAGCATTCAAGCACAGGCTATGTAATCTAAAAACTATCATAAGAAAAATTATAAAATAATAATTTTATTCATAAATAAGATAGATCTTCAATTTCCTCAAATTTTTCAGGATCTTCATCAAAGATCTCGATCGATATCTCGCTTCCGCAAAACAAGACTTGGTTATGTTCACAAAGCTAAAGCATTAACCTTTCGATTAATATTCCGAGCATACTCCCTATTACCGATTCCAAGTTTAATCGGTTTCCTTTGGTTACGATAATAGTTCTTAGTAATGTCAGTCTGGTCCATGATGAGTTTCAATAGTGAGGAGGAGTTGTCTGAGATTGAGAATATCAATCTTAGCATCCAAACTGTTTTGGACAAGGAGATGAGTCACATCTTCCTTTTCTTTATCTTCACAACCAGATTTCTTAAAGGAATCAAGATCAATAGTTTCATTAAAAGCCATTGCACTCAGCGCTTTTAGAAGTTTAGCTCGAGATCTGGTTTGAGAATACATCCTTTAGCATAAGTTCTCAAACACGTTGAGTATATATACTTGAAATATCTTTAACACATACCAAACATAGATGTCAGCCTTAAATAAATAACACCCGACAAGATTTGAAAGGATTTTCGCATCTTATGTATTATCAATCACAACTTTCTTCGAAAAGAAATTATCTTCTAGATCGATCAAGAGATACTTTAGATAGGAAACTTATCATGGTTACACAAGTTGTTTGAAAGACAACTTTTCTACACATGGAGACAGATTAAGCATCTTCATGTATATTGTGTAAACTCTCTATGTTGAATAAGAGATTATTGACAGGATAAAGATTGCCCAGGATATGCGTGCTTCCTTACACGTAGATTGGGCATTGTAAGGATGCACATTCCAACGCAATTAAGCGTTGGGGTGAGGATCTTCCTCACTAAATTTCTTTTGAGGAATTTCTTCCTTCTTGCTTTTTATGGACATTATCATGATCCCTTGTGTTGGTTTTGAATCCATCCTCTTCATTAGGAATATTGCGAGATGCTATATCCTTGATTATATCTTGTTCCCAGGATGGTATATTCCTTGAACTTGAACCCGTGTGGTCTAGATCCGCCATCCGACATATTACTAATGTCTTTTGTTCAAGACATTCTATATGTCCCCTTAAGGTATCCATTCCTTGTTGGAAATGTTTTTCTAAACAATTGTCTAGATATACCTTTCGACATGTCTCTGTAAGAAGATCTTCAATAAGGATCTTATTCCTTATTTGTGAATGCTCCAGCCGATTGAGTAAGAATTTCACACTAATTAGTATGTTGATGAACTGTTGCATAGAGCCAATTTTTGTTACACATAATCTACCAGATTATTTTGAAGACTGAGTATTTCTCGCTTTCCTTCACAAATTCTTACATTCAATTGAACAATAAGTTCTAGGACATCATCTAGATTGTCAATGATTTTTCTCTTTTCTTAATAGTTTTCAACATGTTTGAAAAATCTTTCTAACACTTTACGAAATTCAGAACTTGGGCAGACTAGTGAATCTAATCTCTTTTCACAATTGGAAACAGACGATTTTTCACTAGAGATTGGAGTCGGATCCAAAACATGTTTCTTGAGTTTCAGATTCATTCTTTTCTGATCAGGAACCTGATTCGCAATCAAGTTATTAGTCATAGACTTTTTCTTTGATTTTCGAAAAGACTTACGAGACCAATTTCCATTGACATTCTCTCGAGATCTTATTCTCATTATCTTGACATACGTTAACCGAGTTCTTCATAAGTTTAGCTTTGATTTTCTTATTTTGACTCATATCTTATAGGTTCTATCGCACCAAACACGGATTGTTAGATCTTTTCGTGTTTGCATGCTCTGATACCAATTGAAAAGACGAGGGTACCCAAATATACCTCAATCTAAAACTTTTCCACCTATAAGTCCTTTCTCCGAAAGTGATTGTCTATGGACTGAGTCGAGACAATACAACGAATCGGTTCACACTATCGTCTATGGATACGAGGTCGAGACAATACGACAACAAGATAACTTGTGTGATTGACTATGGATACAAGATCGAGACAATACAACAACGAAGTATGATTACTTGATAATAGGTTCGGACTTAACCAAACACAATAGGATTGTTATCAAGTAATTAGGAATTAACGTTTGTGTATTTTACTTCTAATTATAATAAAAATAATTATAATTGCGAAAATAGAAAAGTAAAAGACACGGCAAGATCTTGTTAACGAGGAAATCGCAAATGCGAAAAAAACCCCGGGACCTTGTCCAATTGAATACTTACATGATTAAGCCGCTATACAAAATCTAAACCAACTTCAGTATAGTTGAGACCAAGCAACTAAACCTATAGTTAACCTAGTTCTCACGTATCCCTGCGCCTCCAACTTGCAATAAGTCACGCACTTATAAAAATTCATTTGGTTCGTATTCCAAACAGTAAAGGAACAACAAATCTGTTCGGTAACAACTCTTTTCAAAAAACATGATATGAGTTTGACAAAAGGCTCTTCCGTTTATCCCAATAAACTCCTTTGTCATGTTCTTAGATCTATATATCAACAACTACCAAAGTAATAGTTTAGACTATGCAATCAATACTTTGAATCACGACTTAATTGTATTGATGCCGATCTACTCAACTAATCAATGAAGGTTATCACAAAGATAAACTGATTATAGTTGGATCCCCAACTGATCAAGTTTTGTGCACACCAAAGATTATGAACCCAAATCAGAAATCTTATTTGTCTTCAAATCTTCTTAGATCTTCAATAAACACCTGCACACAATTAACTTGAATCTCTTGTGATCAATCACACATAGAACGGAGTTTGTTAACAATGGATCATCACAAGACGTCTTTAGATCCACAAACAGTCTAAAGATCCCTCACGAAACTTCGATCTAGTTTGAGTGAATCTTATATCGAAGAGAAGATTCTCAAGCATAAACAAACTAGGTGCAATCAAAGTTCAACAACCGTTGGTCAATCAAATCAATCGAAAACTAATAATAAACTCGCAATTATCTAGTTTCCCACCAATGGTACTCGTAGAGCTTCCCAATCCCAAAGAAGTCTTTAAAATGAGCGGTCGTAAGAGATTTCGCCTAATTAGGTACTTTCCTCTCAGAATAGACGGCTCCACCAAAAGAATAACACACCAAGGTAGTTTCTACTGGATCTCGAGGATTAGTTTGTTTGAAATGCAAACTTCAATATTTATAGACCAAGGAAGTTTGGACACCAAAGAATTTCCAAACCGAAAATATTCTCAAGATATGCAATATATTTCCAAATTCTCGTCTTCATAATTCCCGGAAATGCTCATCCAAATATTGACCGAAATCTCGTAGAAAATCTCCAATTAGTAAATGCACATTACTAATTTTTATATTCTAAAGATATGCATTTTAATTGCTGGAAATTAAAAGCATATAAAACTAAAAACCTTAATTAAAAGATTCTCCATTTATTTCGATCTGGGGTTCTCCTTTAGCTATTAAGGAATATCTTTGAACAATAAAAGATAAGAGTTACTCGCACATGTTCAAAATATGTCGACATCTTTACTTTGTAAATCCTTTTTCATATTTACAATCTTGGAACCGATTTTCCACACTTTCAAACAAGTTTAGAATTGGTTCATCTGACTTCCAAGAACTATGTGATTGATTATCCTATCAAATCACCATTAATGGGTTTCACGGTTCTACCAAAACAAGTTTCGGTTATACCTCCATGTGGTTACTAGGATCGGTCACACTAGCTTTCCAAAAATTGGTTGACTAGGTAATAGGATCGGTTACCACATAATTATGCTATTTAACTTGCAATCGGATGCACAAGTCATAGGATCGGTTACCAATCACTAAGACTTGTTGTACCTCTTACAAGGATCGATTCCACACACTTGTGATCGGTTGCACCTCTTACTAGGATCGGTTCCCCAATGTCTAGAGTTGGTCATATCAATTACAATATATCGATCATACCATCTCAGGTGATTACTTAAGATTGGTTTCACTAATAAAAGAAATACCAATACAAAAGTCAGGCATTGTGAATAGTTTTACCAAGATACATAAACAAGTTATATGAGCGGTTATACTAAACACACATATTGGTAATCCAAATATTTGCGATGAATAACAATACCAATAAGCCTAGCGATTTCCCTTCCGATTCACAAAACAAGTTTTATGAATGTACTTCCTTTAAACGAATGTAAAACATTGTTTCATAGGACAAAATCTTCACCCATACCCATACATAATCACAATAGCATTCATACGATTATGTCGATGTCTTATATACGAAGTTCAAAAGATATGTGTTATACTTTGTATTGTAATTCCTTAATACTACGTCTAACTAGAGTATAATCATTCCCAGCTTCGCAGTTATGTTTTCAATATGCACGACTTGAAAGATACGTTAGGAATGAAACAGTTCAAGTCAAATATTACTAACCTCAAGAGAAAGGATGACGTCGTCGTTGTAGCTCTTTACTTCTTCACATTCTTCAAGTCTTCACGTAATACTTGTAAGTCTCATATCCTAGTAACTTTCTAGTTAACCTATACGAAGTTGACTCTAGTAAATAATCAAGCGACTCTTTAATGAGTTTTAGTTCACTAAAATATGACAACCAAACTTGACATACCAACGCTTGGTGGGTTCAACCGAGCTATGCTCTAACAAGATGTACTCACAGTAATCAGTAACTTCACGACATGGATATACCAAATATATATATTGATTAGAAGATGCAATAGGACGAACACCTTATATACCTAAACAAATTATTCTCTTGTACATAGTAAAATTCAAAAATTCACACAAACCCAATCTTGGTATTATTTTTTGAAACGCGAATACAATAGGAATCTCATAATTAAAGCAACAATCAATTCGATCAGGAAAGCAATCATTTGGGCTATATATCAATTAAGATGTTCGCACATAAGGTTTCCTTTATGTAAATTCAACATATAAATCATTTACATGTAGTCTCCATGTTAATACAATGTGTATATACCTAGAAAGGCCCATAACGTAACCGTGGATATTTCATTAATATGAATTACATTTCAAGATTTCCACTCTCTTTTGATTTTCTTCATGTTCTAGTTGTTAAGTTATCTAACCAACTTGAAAGATATTCTTATATTGTTTTATCTTTATAATCTAGGAGCAGCACAAGTAGTACATATCAATCTAGATAGTTAAGTCCCTATTAATTGAGATAAAAAACTAGAGTTTTTCTTGTTGAATTTATACCTTGAAAGATATATTGCAAGTTTCATACTTGTTAGAACTCAGATCCTTTTAATCAGGATACGACTAGATTGATCTTGGATATTGATTTTTTAGATCGTCCAAGAACTCTTTTACACAATCAAGTACACAGACCTTTGGTATATACATAGTGATAGTGGAAGAGAAGAGAGAAAAACTTTGCATATATATATTATTCAAGGGTCTTTGCTTTAGACCTACTTGCAATTTTATTGGGTTTTCATTAACCAGGATATTTCATTAATATTTCAATCTAGGAGCAGCACAAGTAGTACATAATCAATCTAGATGATTAAGTCCCTATTAATTGAGATAAAAAATAAGAGTTTTTCTTGTTGAATTTATACCTTGAAATATAGATTGCAAGTTTCATACTTGTTAGAACTCAGATCCTCTTAATCCGGATACGACTAGATTGATCTTGGATATTGATTTTTTAGATCATCCAAGAACTCTTTTACACAATCAAGTACACGGACCTTTGATACATATTGTTTTTGGAAGAGAAAAGAGAAAAACTTTGCATACATATTATTCAAGGGTCTTTTCTTTAGACCTACTTGCAAATTTATTGGGTTTTGTCCATACATGTTGCCGAATGAAAGAGTTGATGGTGTACTTGATACCATCTCCTTCTCACATAGCGATAACAACTCTTTAATGTAACTCCAAAGGAGATTTGATCAATCTAAATTCAAGTTTTTATGCCAATACATTTTTCCTACCTTAAAGTTTATTGTACCAAACTTTAAGCAATACTACAACGATATGTTCTCCCGCTTAGTATTTACTTGTCTCCTTTTCGTAAAATATGGTATTTACATGCACAAGTAATTCACCCCCCTCAGATATTGCTCTAAAGAGCCGTATGTATTAATAGATTTTTAATAATATAAAATGCCAATTTTTTAGGATGAGTTTTATAAGTTTCCCTAGTAAGTATCTTCACCTTGGAGAAATTGAAGGTACAATTCCCTCGTACATTCCACAGACGCACTCCCCAGAAAAATATAGCAATTAAGCACAAGTTCAAAATTGAACCCAAAAAAAGAACAACAAAAGCGGCCTATCTCTAAAAAAGAAGGATTTTTATTATATTTAGTTAAATTCTCAAGCTAAGAACAATCATCAAAAGTTTCTCATGAGATCATATTTCTAAATACTTTTAGAATTAACTCGTGGTATAAAAAAATAAATAAATAAATCACGAAGATCAAGTATTGCTATCATCTTTGTACAAACTTACAATAACAAGATTTGATTTACTCTTAAAAGGAAGAATTAATCTTTTCCACAAGGAATTATACCAATAATGGCAACCATAAGAGAGTAAAAAGGTTCCATTGACATACACAAAATCAGGCAAGTTTTTGGAGTTCATTCACACTCAAAAACATCCAAGTTGGCGGATTGAAAAATCAATTTGTGAACATGAACAAAGTAGTTCGCAGTTGTAGATCCAAAAAGTGCACAATTCGTGAACTTGACAAATCATTTTGTGGAAAAAAGTGTACAAGAACATTCAAAAAAATACATAGTTCGCAAACTTGACAAATCATTTTGTGGACAAAAGTATACAGGAACATTAAAGAAAAATACATAGTTCGCAAACTTGACGAATCAGTTTGTGAACAAGTTCGCAAGCTAAAAAAAAATCAGTTTGTGTACTTTAGCAATACTTGATGTTTTTAGCTTTATATTTTCTCAAACATAGTTTTCGAACAATAAATTGCTCCCAACCTCTGAAAAACAATAAGCCTATGAGTATCCAATTGCTTGAATTATATTTTGATAAATCAAGTACATGCTTGAACTCGGAAAATGCTTCTTTCCATATAAATCTCGAGCCAACGACTTTGTTTATTTGTTCCAACATGTTCACTTAAGAACTTAAACAAGTCATGTAAACATGAATGATAGTCAAGGGGATCATTAGACGCATTACACGAATTTCACCGTTGATTTATTAGTATTCCAAGTGCGCATCCTAAGCTAAGATAAATGATGTTCCCAAAAATACCTATATGATTATCATGTCTTGATAGTTCTTCTTAGAATTCGTAACCTAAGTTTAAATATCAACATTATGATTAGATAAATTCATCTAAACGCATATCCTTTCTAAACACATATCTTTCATCAACTCTTTAATGCCACTTCTGGCAATTAATAAATTGATGAGGTTAAAACTATGTGAATCAATTTTTAAAAATTTTATTATATATATACTAATTAATTTTAGCTTTTAATGTATTATGTTACATTACCTTGCGTATATGTAACAAGTTTGGTTAAGTTCTCTTGTTCATGATCATCTACCAACCCTTTGATACAAGTTTTACCTTTTAATAAATTAACAAATTTAAAACTATGCAAATTGTTTTTATTTTTATTAGTTTTTTTAACACATGAGATAAAACATGTAAAGATATTAGTTTTATCACTTCACACTATTTTTTTTTTAATAACCTCTATTGTCGTAAGTAGACTTCATTTAGCTCGGGCAAAAGATTGAATATATAGGCGTATAGCTATATGAGGTTTGATACGAACTGTAGTGCTTTAAAATCAAAATACAATGTGCGTGAAAGGACTAGTACCACAGATATTGGTTGTAATGTCAAAGTAGGTAGTGTTCCTGACCTAAGCGAACTCATAGGTATTGTAAAGAAGCTCAAAAGACATGGCTTTTTTCTCACTTACCACTCATAATTGTTATAACCAAACAACATAGTTGACAAACAAAATATCAATTTCTCTTAGACAACGTAAAACGAAAGAAGGTACAAAGAAATTTACAGGCATAATGCTCTCATCGCCTGTAAAGAAATAGAAACTGACCCAACTAATCAAAGCTAAGACTAGGGCAACCTTGAACGTTTATAAGCTAGATTTGCATTACCATTAAGTCTACGTGACTTGATACAAAACCAAACACATAAGCCTAATACAACTAAAAATGTTACGTAAAAACAAGTCCCACAAGCATGGATGAATTGGTTTTTCTTGAGCTTTTGGTGTCAGAGATGTTTGGGGAGAGCCTGTGGAGTTCTTCGTATCTCCCGGAACAAATAATGGCTTCCCATCGGAGAAAAGGTTCGCTTCCAACCTGTTAAAACAAGACAAAAAAGTTAGGTATCTCGAGAGATATTTATTTTGTGAAGAGCTGTAACTAAATTGCAAAACTTGTATTAATCAAATAAACTCTAGTATATATTCTTAATAACTGTCTGAATAGTTAGTACAAGTAATTACTTGATGTGTATGAAATGTTAACACATGTCAAATTTCTAATTTACAGAATCTGCATATAACATACGATTGAGCATGTCTTAATATCACCAATTAAATCCAACTAGATGTATTCACATTAATCAGTAACTTCACGACATGCATATACCAAATATATATTGATTAGAAGATACAATAGGACGAACACCTTATATACCTAAAAAAATTATTCTCATGTACATAGTAAAATTCAAAAATTCACACAAACCCAATCTTAGCATTAATTTTTTAAACGCGAATACAAGAAGAATCTCAGAATTAAAGCAACAATCAATTCGTTCAGGAAATCAATCATTTGGGAAATATATCAAAAAAGATGTTCGCACATAAGGTTTCATTTATGTAAATTCAACATATAAATCATTTACATGTAGTCTCCATGTTCATACAATGTGTAAATACCTAGAAAGGACCGTAACGTAACCAAGATATTTCATTAATATAAATTACATTTCAAAGATTTCCCTCTCTTCCGATTTTCTTTCTGTTCTATTTGTTAAGTTATCTAACCGACTTGAACGATATTTCTTACATTGTTTTATCTTTATAATAGGAGCAGCACAAGTAGTACATAATCAATCTAGATAGTTAAGTCCCAATAAATTGAGATCAAAAACAAGAGTTTTTCTTGTTGAATTTATACCTTGAAAGATAGATTGCAAGTTTCATACTTGTTTAATTCATATCCTCTAAATCCGGATACGACTAGATTGATCTTGGATATTTATTTTTTAGATCGTCCAAGAACTATTTTACATAATCAGGTACACGGACCTTTGGTATATACATATTGAAGAGAAAAGAGAAAAACTTAGCATACATATTATTCAAGGGTCTTTGATTTATACCTACTTGCAATTTTATTGGGTTTTCATTAACCAGGATATTTCATTAATATTTCAATTTAGGAGCAGCACAAGTAGTACATCATCAATCTAGATAGTTAAGTCCCTATCAATTAAGATCAAAAACAAGAGTTTTTCTTGTTGAAATTATACCTTTAAAGATAGATTGCAAGTTTCATACTTGTTAGAACTCAGATCCTCTTAATCCAGATACGACTAGATTGATCTTAGATATTGATTTTTTAGATCGTCCAAGAACTCTTTTACACAATCAAGTACACGTACCTTTGGTATATACATATTGATTGTGGAAGAGAAAAGAGAAAAACTTTGCATACATATTATTCAAGGGTCTTTGCTTTAGACCTACTTGCAATTTTATTGGGTTTTTTCCATACATGTTGCCGCAAGAAAGAGTTGATAGTGTACTTGATACCATCTCCTTCTCACATAGTGATAACAACTCTTTAATGTAACTACAAAGGAGATTTGATCAATCTAAATTCAAGTTTTTATGCCAATACCTTTTTCCTACCTTAAAGTTCATTTTACCAAAACTTTAAGCAATACTACAGTGATATGTTCTCCTCCTTAGTCTTTACTTGTCTCTTTTTCTTAAAATATGGTATTTACACGCGCATGTAATTCACCCCCTCGGATATTGCTCTAAAGAGCCATATGTATTAATAGATTTTTAATAATATAAAATGCCAATTTTTTAGGATAAGTCTTCTAAGTTTCCCTAGTTAGTATCTTCACCTGTGAGAAATTAAAGGTACAATTCCCTCGTAAATTCCACAGACGCACGTTCAAAATTGAACTCTCCCCCATTTGATGTCATTCTCAAAAAGAACAACAAAAGCGGCCTATCTCTCTCTAAAAGAGAAGGATTTTTCTTATATTTTGTTAAATCCTCTCAAGCTAAGAATAATCATCAAAAGTTTCTCATGGGATCATATTTCTAAATACTTTTAGAATTACCTCGTGGTATTAAAAAAAAAAATCAATCACGAAGATCAAATATTGCTATCATCTTTGTACAAACTTGCAATAACAAGATTTGATTTACTCTTAAAAGGAAGAATAAATCTTTTCCACAAGGAATTACACCAAGAATGGCAACCATAAGAGAGTAAAAAGTTTCCATTGACATACAAAAAATCAGGCAATTTTGGAGTTCAGTAACACTCAAAAACATCCAAGTTCGCGAATTGAAAATCAATTTGTGAACATGAACAAAGTAGTTTGCAGTTGCAGATCCAAAAAGTGCACAGTTCGTGAACTTGACAAATCAGTTTACGAACAAAAGTGTATAAGAACATTTAATTTTTTTTATTTTTTTTTTGATGGGAAAGGAATTTTATTAACTAGCAAATGGTGGACCAAGAGCCATTTATGGACAAAGTATCGTAGTAGATCTAACATTCAAAAATTAAATAAACTTGACAAATCATTTTGTGGACAAAAGTATACCTAACATTTAAAAATACATAGTTCGTAAACTTGACGAACAGTTTGTGAACAAGTTATAAGCTAAAAACCAGTTTGTGTACTTTAGCAATACTTGATGTTTTTAGCTTTATATTTTCCCAAACATAGTTTTCGAACAATAAATTGCTCCCAACCTCAAAAAACAATAAGCCTATGAGTATCCAATTGCTTGAATTATACTTCGCGATAAATCAAGTAATGCTTGAACTTGAAAATTCTTCTTTCCATATAAATCTCAAGCCAACGACTTTGTTTATTTGTTCCTAACATGCTCACTTAAGAACTTAAACATATAAGTCAGGTAAACATGAATGATAGTCAAGGGGATCATAAGACGCATTACACGAATTTCACCGTTGATTTATTAATATTCCAAGTGCGCATCCTAAACTAAGATAAACGATGTTCCCTAAAATACCTATATGATTATCATGTCTTGACAATTCTTCTTGGAATTCGTAACCAAAATTTAAATATCAACATTATGATTAGATAAACTCATCTACGAGCATATCCTTCTTTAACTTGTGACATAGAAATTCTTACGGATCATGTTCTTGCCTCTTGCTCAGGAGTGAGATAGCCGGATGTTTATCCCCACATCCTTTTGACTCGCTCTTGACTCTTGAGTATTACTCCATTCACTTCACTCTTTCCATATAGAAAAGAAAAAAAGAAAAAAAAAGTGCATAGAAAACCGGCCTTATAGCAGCCAATAGCCATCCATGTAAACGTTTTACATTACCGCCCCTAAGATTCATATATCCTCATCGGCCCCTAACTAGGGTTTTAGTGAAGGAAAAAGAACCTCGCTGTCTTGGGATAACAGAGTAGGGGTTTATCATCCATGGAGGTTGCAGCAGCATCATCAGTTAGGGTTTCTGGTTGTAGTATCCAACCATCGCGTTTAAGCCCTAAATTTAACTCAAAACTTCATTCTTCTTCTTCTTTTTCTTCTTGTAATCTCACTTCAAATGCTTCATTTGTATCGAGTAAACCCTCTTTCCCTGATAAAATTTGTTGTGTTAGTGCCTCTGTGAAAGATAGCCCTAAATCAGTTGTTCCCAAGGTAATTAATTTTATTCCATCATTTTTTTTTTTTCATTCCGTCGATAGAGTATGGGATTTTTATCTGGAACATTTGGGGTTTTAAGATGTTATGTTATGAGATGAAATTTTAGAAATTGATGGTGTAAAATTAAACATGGGTTTTTGTCAATTTTGGTTTTTTTTAGATGACGATTGATGATTCTGAGTTTGAGCTCTCTAGCTTAACGGCTTTATCACCCTTGGATGGTCGATATTGGAGAAAGGTTAAAGATTTGGCTCCGTTTATGAGCGAATACGGACTTATTCATTTCCGCATTATAGTGGAGGTAAATCAAGTTTTACTCTCCTTGTTTTGCACCCTATATGCTTGATTTTTGATACAAGATCATTTATGAAAGTTTTATTCTTATCTTTTATTTGAGCACAGATCAAATGGCTGATAAAGCTATCACAAATTTCGGAAATAACCGAGGTCCCCAGTTTCAGCAAGGATGCCCTGTCTTTTCTGGAAGGAATTATTGATGGGTTTGGTGTGAGTGATGCTTTGGAGGTGAAAAAGATTGAGAGAGTTACAAATCATGACGTGAAAGCAGTAGAATACTTTCTGAAACAAAAATGTCAATCCCATCCGGAGATTGCAAAGGTTGGATTTTATTCTCTCCAGTTTCATGTGTATGAAGCTTGTTGTTGCTTTCAATTATATTTGTCATTGAACTTGTGCCGTTTCATCTATTCCAGGTACTTGAGTTTTTCCATTTTGCTTGTACATCAGAGGATATCAATAATTTGGCTCATGCCTTGATGCTAAAAGGGGCGTTGAATACAGTGATATTACCTGTCATGGATGATTTGATTAGAGCTTTATGTAAGATGGCAAAAGACAATGCTCATGTTCCTATGCTTTCTCGCACTCATGGACAGGTACTGGAGTTTTTTTACGTGAATAGCAAAGTTTTGTAAATGCTAGTATTTTGCTGTTCCGAGGCTGATATATTTGACTTGCCTTATTTCTTCGACTTACTGTGGCTTTCACTTATTGAGTTATATCATTTTGTTCTTTTGATCTTCTCATAGCCAGCTACACCAACTACTCTGGGAAAAGAAATGGCAATTTTTGCTGCTAGATTAAGCAAACAAAGACTTAATCTATCTAAAGTTGCTTTACTGGGCAAGTTTGCTGGTGCTTCTGGAAATTACAATGCGCATCTTGTCGCATACCCTGAGCTAAGCTGGCCTCGAGTTGCTGAGGAGTTTGTAAAATCTCTAGGATTAAGTTTCAACCCCTATGTGACTCAGGTTTGTTTCTGATCATATATGTTTCACTTTCGTGGATATACTGTCTTTCATGATTAAAACATTTTCGCCATCAATTAGATATCGTTTGAATTATTCTACTTATAACGATAGAAGATTCTCTTTGAGGGTCATGGTTATGTTAATTGTTTAACATGGTATGTGTTGGAGAATGTGGAGCCAATAGTTATGCAACTCAAATAATGCATTTGTTAGTTTATTAAACATTTAAACATATGTGAATCACTATCTACTCTCTGTTCTGTTTTTACATGTGATGGTCCATTGTGTTTTGCTTTCAGATTGAGCCTCATGATTACATGGCAGAACTGTTCAATGCAATGAAACAGTTTAATGTTATATTGATGGACTTTGACAAGGATGTATGGGGCTATGTGTCTTTAGGATTCTTTAAGCAGGTAAACACACAAAATGAGAAGGAAGTTAGTGTATATGTTGGCCACCCACTCTATGTTGCTCTACTTAAAAACTTCTCCTTTTCTGACCTTTCACGCAGATTACAAAGGCTGGTGAGGTTGGATCTTCTACTATGCCTCATAAGGTGAACCCCATAGATTTGAGAACAGTGAGGGTAATCTTGGGTTGGCCAATGATGGACTATCTCACCTGAGCACAAAGTTGCCTATTTCGCGCTGGCAGGTAATAACGATCTTAATGTTCTTCAGATAATCCCATTGGTTTATTAACTATGAATCTTATACTTCAAAGTGCCTCAAGTAATGGTCATATCAAGGGTTACTATAATATTGGGCATCCTGTTTATGCATGATACATTTTAACACAAATTTTGCAATACTGCCGCTTCCTTATGGTTTTATATTCTTCATTTGTATTTTTTTATTTTCACATCTAACCTTATGTTTGTTTAACAGCGGGACCTTACTGATTCAACTGTTCTGAGGAATATGGGTGTTGGATTAGGGCATTCTCTTCTTGCTTACAGAAGTGCCCTCCAGGGCATTGGAAAGCTTCAAGTACGTATTTTGTTGTTGCTCTGTGGGGATATTCTCCAACCCATGGAGAAACTACAATCAAGCACAAGTATACATGTCTCTTTGTCTATGATATTAGTAAGTTCATGTATCTTATTTGTTCTCATTTTTAGGTAAATGAAGCTCGCCTAAGTGAAGATTTGGATCAATGTTGGGAAGTTCTTGCTGAGCCAATACAAACTGTAAGCATCTCAAACTTTTTTTTTTTGGTTGACACTCTGGATTATTAGATAAAGGGAATGATACAGTGAACTTGAATATTACCAAGATTGATAATCCTCTACTGGAATATACATCAAACCCTTGCAGATTTTCTCTATACTTTCACCATTTTTCTGAAACTCACAGATTTTATTTACCTTTATCAGGTGATGCGAAGATATGGTGTACCCGAACCCTATGAGAAGCTGAAGGAACTAACCAGAGGAAAAGGAATTTCTAAAGATAGCATCAGAGAATTCATTTTAGGTTTAGAGATTCCTGCGGATGCAAAAGCTAATCTTCTGGAACTTACACCCCACAGCTACATCGGCGAAGCAACCAATTTAGCTAATGATGTTGATAAGTTTGTTGATCTAGTGAACTGTGTTCATGCCTTATAGGAACCCATGAGCCATCCAATCTGTGTGTATTTCCAGAAATTCCGCAATTAAACCTCATTTTAAACTAAGAGTAAACAAGCTTGAGCAGCTGATTAATGTCTGACATGCTCCTCATACAGTTTTGCTCTAATTTTGAAACTTTCAAATGTATAAAAAACATGAGAAATGAGCAAGATCTGATACTGTTTGATTCAACTTATTCAAAAGATTTCAGAAGATTGTTTTACCTTTTAGGCCAAGCACTATGGTTAATGATTTCGCTGCACTAGCTTAATTGTAGTGAAATCCAACCACCATGGTCCTTCGCTTGGCTTTAATGTGGCGTGTTTGCTAATTTTGCCAGCTGAAATATACAGGGAATGAATTAGCTCAAACTGGGCAAAAGAAGAGAAGGGTGTTTTAGGGATTTAAAAAATGGCTCCAACTAGGAAATTAAAATTAGTTTCATCGGTGAAAACAAAACAAAAAATTTCTGCTTCTCTTCCGAACTTCATTTCTGGTGTTCACTATGAGTTATCAACTATCTCTAGATAAATCACTGTTTCGTTCTCCTCCATCTTCATTTCGAAACCCTAATAATTCTTACAGAACCAGACAACATATCTCCTCAGAAACTAATCAATTTTCATTTCAATTGTATTCCAAGAAACAGAGATTTCTCAATTCATGGAGTAATTTTAGTACCGGAATCGTTGAAGGAGATGGAATCAAGAAACGGTTTGTTTCATCTCAAATTAAGGTTTCTCCTAATGACGCTTTATCAGTTCCAAATGATGATGATGGTAGATTGTTTGAAACACCCACTTTTATTGAGTTTATTACTTCTGAAAGAGTTAAAGTTGTTGCCATGGTTGGTCTTGCTTTAGCTCTTTGTAATGCTGATAGAGTTGTCATGTCTGTGGCTATTGTTCCTCTTTCTTTGTCTCATGGTTGGAGTAGGTCTTTTGCTGGTATTGTTCAGGTAATCAACATATAAAACCCTACTTTTCAATCTTGGTTTTGGAGATTTTAAATTAGGGTTTCATTTCCTTGATTGATTGTCGTTTGCAGTCGTCTTTTCTTTGGGGATACTTGATTTCACCTATTGTTGGAGGAGCTTTAGTAGATTATTATGGTGGTAAAGTAGTTATGGCATGGGGTGTGGCTATATGGTCATTAGCTACATTTTTCACTCCATGGGCAGCTGAGACTTCTTTGTGGGCATTACTTGCAATGCGAGTATTGCTCGGTACTGCAGAAGGTGTAGCTCTACCTAGCATGAACAACATGATCTCAAGGTATTGCCCAAACATCCTACTTTGTGCTTTCAGACTTTACGCTGAAGTTCATGATATAATATATTTTTTTGTGTGATAGAACATGTGCTTGTGAAAATTGCAAATAAGGTTTGTTGAACTAACATTTACTTTTAGATGGTTTCCGAAGACAGAACGATCCAGGGCAGTTGGAATTGCAATGGGTGGGTTTCAGCTTGGGAATGTGATTGGACTTATGCTTTCTCCAATCCTCATGTCACAGGGAGGAGTCTTTGGACCTTTTGTAATATTTGGATTATCTGGGTTACTTTGGGTTTTAGTGTGGGTTTCTGCCACATCAAGTACTCCTAGTCGCCATCGTCAGATATCCAAGTATGAATTAGACTACATAACAAATATGAGGCAGAGCCCTGCAGTTCCAGGGTTGGAGAAGAAACCTAAAACGACAAATGTCATCCCTCCTTTTGGGCGATTGCTTTCAAAATTACCTACTTGGGCCCTAATATCTGCAAATGCGATGCATAGCTGGGTAACCACTGCTATTCTTTTAGTGACAGCTTAGAAGTAGTCTTGATCTTATTTGTGTATGCATTTACCTATTTAACAATTTTGTAAATGGTAATCTAATCATCAATTGACTTATGTGCAGGGATATTTTGTTATTCTTTCGTGGATGCCCATATACTTCAGCACTGTAAGGCTTTAATGCACTATTTAATTAGGAACAATTTTGTCCTCAGCTATTCTGTAGATGATTGATAGTAGTCTTAACTGGTTGGAATTTGTCTGTGTGGAACAGATCCATCATGTCGACCTCAGACAAGCAGCATGGTTTAGTGCAGTTCCATGGACCATGATGGCGGTTTTAGGATATTTTGCTGGTGTTTGGTCTGATATGCTAATATCAAATGGTACACCAGTTACAACTACTCGCAAGATAATGCAGGTATGTCTTGTGAAGAAAATTTCCCACCTGCATGGTTGTCATGATCGATCATTGATTATTACTCGATGCATTTTTTTTCCTTCGAACACATACATAAACTGGTACTAGGGTCGGACATTGAAACAGCTCTGCTAGCCGTCAACTTATATATATTTGCAGCTTAACTCTACAAGTACAAAGCTTGAAAAAATAGAAGAAGCTAGGAACAAAAGAGAAGATGTAGAAACATAACTCCCTTTTTCTTCAATATAGGCCTAAATGTAGCTGTTTTATTTGACATGAGGGATACGTAACATTACCCAGTCTCTACTCCCATATCATCATTTCCTAATCTTTTTGAGCGCCGTGTCAGAGTCCTCTGAATTCATACCCAACACCGACACTCTTACCGTTATCTCTCTTCTGTGCAGTCTATTGGTTTCATTGGTCCTGGGGTTGCTCTTCTAGGTCTTACAGCTGCAAAAACTCCGTTTATTGCCTCTTTTGGCTCACTGTAGCCGTTGGCTTGAAGTCTTTCAGCCACTCTGGTTTTCTTGTGAACCTTCAGGTGGGTGTCTTTAGAACATCTCATTTGGCAGCAATAGACAAATGAATCTTTCATTTATATTTTTCTAAATGTTTTCCTTGTTTTACCATGTGAACAGGAAATCGCTCCACAATATGCTGGCACACTACATGGTACTATTATTCATATTCCTTTTTAGTTCCACAAATCTTAGAAATGACGAATGATAATTTGTGCTTTTAACTTGGAAACGGTGTTTGTTGTTGTCTCAGTCTGACCAATGTTGATTGCTAACAGGAATGTCAAATACTGCTGGAACATTAGCTGCTATTATTGGAACTATTGGTGCCGGCTTCTTTGTGGAGCTAGTAGGTTCTTTCCGTGGGTTCCTGTTGTTTACCTCACTTCTGTATTTCGCCAGTGCTCTCTTCTGGAATACCTTTGCTACAGGAGAGCGGGTTAATTTTGATGAAGTTGATTAATAAAGGAGTACTTGTACTTTTATATCACAACTTGTTTGAATCAGAAGTCATGGTAAAGTTTTATTACTCTCTGGATAATACTATTGCAAACAGCAATATCATCAATGTACAGTTCCTAGCCGAGATTGAAATCTGCAAGTAAATGTGTCCCAAATTGACTAACGCGGCAGCTAACAGGAAACACCAAAGTGGTTTTCTTAATTCTTGCGACGTTGTTTCCGCTAGCATCGGCTTTTTACGACTTTCTTAATGCGGCAAATCCATGGCGGGCGGATTTTTACTGAAATTTACTGCTAGTATTCAACCGACGTTATCTTCTGGGATTTTTGTATTGCCGGACTTTTTCCTGCAAACTTCCCCCGGATGTGTTGGTTGGCAGCAGCATTTTCAGTCAACTTCTGGTAAAGTAATGGCTGTTGCATTAGTCAACAGAGTACGACACCAGCAACACTGACAGAAGTTGGTGAGCAATCTTTGGACTTTACGTGTTGCCACGTACATATCAAGCCTCTGGAACAGTCTCTAAATGACATAATTACCCTTCTTAAATGAAACCTACCCACCCAATTCTTCCTTGATGAATGGAGAAAGAAATTTCCCAAACACAAAATCTTTTTTTCTATATAATAAAATTCTCATTTTCTTTGCATTCATTTCATTCATTCAAAAATAAAAAAATAAATTGTTTCATTAGATCTGGTGATCAATTTATTTTCATTAGACCGCTCTATTACTTGGAGCTCTAATGACAGCAGTTACACCAATAAAATCCAATTTTCTTGTTCCTTCCAATGCTTTAACATCTTCTTCTAGATTGAAATCGGTTGGGTTAACAAAAACCCATCAAATATTTCAATCAAATGTAATCTCAAAAGGGATCAAATGGGATGAAAACACAAGTTCTGTTCAAAAACGATTGAAAACAGAGGAAAAGAATGGGATTATCAAAAGGAATATTATTAGTTGTAGAGCAGAGGGAGTAGACAGAGGTTTCTTAGTGGGTACTGAAGCAGGAAGAGTAGCCGAAGAAAAAGAGCAACGAAGAAGAGAAAGTGGGTTATTTGGGTTCGTATTGACAGAGAGATTGAAGGTGGTTTCATTGGTGGCATTTGTTATGTGTTTGTGTAATGCTGATAGAGTTGTCATGTCTGTTGCTATTGTTCCGCTTGCTGAAGCTCATGGCTGGAGCAGTTCTTTCCTTGGTATTGTTCAGGTACCCTCTTAAAATCACAGCACATCCATTTTTTCATCCTCTGTCTTGTGTGATTCTATATTTCCGGATTTTGTTTGCATGCTGCGATCCATTTCAATTTCTCATTTGATCAAAAAAAAAAAAAAAAAAAGGGGGTTCGCATATTGGTAGGGTCATTTGCGAATAGATAAAAACACAAGGCCTGGTTGCCTAAATTATGCATTTAGGATTTAGCAAAATATAGTAAAAAGTATGTAATTATGCATAATCCATCGTTTTATTATAATTAGCTCAGTGTAGGTTGCTGGAGGAAGAGATACACATTCCCCCACACAAGTTGCATATTCGGGCTCTTTGTAGACCAAAATGCAAACTGCAGCAACTATGAGAATAGAAATGAAAAAAATCCCGAAAACGGGTAGGTAGTACGAGTCTGTATGAGCCATGTAGTATAAGAAAAGAAAACCTTGTAATTCTTTCTCACCAAACCATCTTGAAATGACTTGCATTAGAGGAGGAGACTCAGGGAGAGGAGACTTCTTTGTCACTGAGCCCTGGTCATGAAAATGATTAACTGCCCATCGCCCCACCAAATACACCTTTTTAACTACATTTTTTAAGTATGTCTCTTTCTTTCTTAAATAATTTAAGTATTACAGGCACTATGTATTGTCATTCCTGGCTCTTCAAAAAATATAGAAATGAACTTAGGGGTGAGAGAGTGGGGCCATGGATGAGGTGTTGTTGGATCACCATTAACGTCTCAAACCAAACATTTCTGTGTTTTTAATAGGGAGTGAGGGGTTTTGAATCTCATGTTGCAAAAATGGACAGCATTAGTATGCATATCTGATTCGTAATCTGCGTGTAACATGTGGGGATTGTCGGGTCAAATCTATGTGATTAGTACTACTACGTTGAATTAGTTGGTAAGGCCGTAAGTAAGGCGCCTTGATTGACCCTCAATTAGTCAATTCTTTTGTATTTCAGTCAAGTGGAGTTCTGTTGATCCATTCTTGTCCAAGGAGAGCCTCAAGTAATTTCAGCCCATTAATATGGCCCAATAAGCCAACTATTTGTGTTTGATCCTTGCTTCAATTGGTTATAAAAAAAAAAGATTGTTACTCAAATTTCATATGATTTTTCATTTTAGTTAGTGTATAATTTTTTATTTTTTATTTTTTATTTCTTTGGTCGGCAATGGTGAAAATATATTAATGAACTTACCGGAATTAAGCAAAGTGATGAGAACCTAAAGCGAAATATAACAAACCCAGTTACAGTAAAGCCCAAGAATGGAAGAAAACAATGCACCAAGTAATGGACACAATTTGCTATGATAATATCAACTTTAAACCCTTTAAGAGCTTCGTCTCTTTGGATCCAAAAGAAAGCTTGCATTTTCATCTTTTCTAGTTTTATTACTGTAAAATGTTTCTCTATACTGCATTTTACTGACATAAGTGTTAAATTTCTGTGCTTTGAAGTCATCTTTTCTATGGGGGTACATTTTCTCATCAGTGATTGGAGGAGCTTTGGCTGATAAATATGGTGGGAAGAGAGTTCTTGCTTGGGGTGTTACAGTATGGTCCTTGGCTACACTTCTTACACCATGGGCAGCTAACCATTCCACAGCCATGCTCTTAGCCGTTCGAGCAGTATTTGGATTGGCTGAAGGTGTCGCTTTTCCCTCCATGAACACTCTCTTATCTAGGTATTTTTACGTTTCCTTCCATAAATATGCTTGATAGTACCATACTAATTTGGCATTGGATTTGGTAAATGTATATCATGAACTAATCTCAGTTGTCTTGATGTACTTCGGAATACAACTAGGTGGTTTCCTTGTAATGAAACGCGAGTGCAGTTGGAATTTCCATGGCTGGTTTTCATATTGGGAATGTTATAAGCTTTCTTTTAACACCTATCATAATGTCGACCATCGGAATTCATGGAGCTTTTGCTCTATTTTCATCTCTTGGGCTATTATGGCTTACAGTATGGTTACCTGGGGTGACTAATGATCCACGAGAAAGTCGTCTTATTAGTGATACAGAGTTGGAGTTGATTCAAGCTGGAAAAACCGAAACAATAACAAATAGTGGCAAGCTTCCGTCTTTACGAGAATTGTTCTCAAAGATACCAACTTGGGCGATAGTATTTGCTAATGTTACCAACAATTGGGTAAAGAAATCTTTCGAAACTACCTGAAATATGTTGAACTATTACTATTAGTACTATTCAGTTTGTTTGTTGTTGTTTACGGAATTTGAAACTTGTTCCTACTTGCAGGGTTACTTTGTTCTCCTCTCATGGATGCCTGTATATTTCAAGACTGTGAGTGCTGATTCCTTTGCGTTCTGTGAGATTTTTCTTAGAGGTTTTACCTCAATAACCCATTTACTTCCAACAATATTTAATGAAATTCTGTGTCGTGAATTAGGTATACAATGTGAACTTGAAACAAGCCGCTTGGTTCAGTGCCTTACCTTGGGGAATGATGGCCATTGCGGGTTACATTGCTGGTAGAGCTTCAGATTATTTGATCAAAACGGGATACTCAATCACACTTGTCCGAAAGATCATGCAGGTAAACTCCGTAGAATGGTGCCCATCCATACAAATGGTCTTAAGAAAAGTTCTTATCACTTAATGAATCGTCTTAGGTTAACATATCCCCATTTCTTATGTGTCCACGCTGTAGGTGTTTCCCTGATTAGATTGCTGTTAAACATAAGTGATTAAGTAATCAATTCGTCCGTATTGTCTCCCTAGTCAAGTCCTTAAAACTTGCTTCATACTGAAGTACTTGATTACAATCATGTCATGCTATTAAAAACATCTGAAAGCTCACATTTCATATTGGTGAATTTGATTGAACACAACTTGGAATCTGGCAGTCAATTGGATTCATTGGTCCTGGAGTGTCGCTTCTGTGCTTGAACTATGCAAAAACACCAGCAGCTGCATCAATATGCTTGACTGCAGCTCTAAGTTTGAGTGCATTCAGCCAAGCAGGTTTTCTCCTCAATATGCAAGTAAGTACTAGAAGAAAATATGTTAGATCATTTCCGCTGCTTATGCAATTACTGTGATGAAGGATTTCTCCATCGTACTCTCGTACTGATTCAACGTTGTTTATGACCAGGACATAGCTCCGCAATATGCAGGGTTTCTCCATGGTACGTTTTAGCTTAAAACCCACTAATTTTAACCTATTTCTTTTCTCCTATTTGTGGTTTATAAAGATTACATGGTGAATTAATCTTTAGTTCCGTTTTCTTGTTGAACAGGAATTACAAATTCGGTAGGAACATTAGCAGCGATAGTTAGCACAATTGGTACCGGTTATTTTGTTCAGTGGTTGGGATCATTCCAAGCTTTCTTAACAGTAACAGCAGTTTTATACTTCATTACCACCATTTTTTGGAACGTTTACGCAACCGGAGAGCGTGTATTCTACTAAGAACGATGATTTACATGTCTCTTTGTCAAAGCTCATTCTGACTTATGTACGGATCCATTCCTCGGTCTAGAATCACCAACGTGGAACGGGAAGGTTCAGTAATCCCATGCACCCATCTACAAAAAATCAAGCTCCTCAAGGGTCAGCCACTATGAAGTACACCTACAACAAAATTAACGGCCTGAACTGGGTTATGATTCAAATTTATAATCAGTTGATTATATTAAAATTTGTCGATTTATCAATTTAGCATTGTCAAGAAGGCAACGCTAGTATATGTTCATATATTTTTTTTTCGAAGTAAATAATTTTAACAATTTTTTTAACTTTTAATTTTGCCAATTTTTTATAAAAATTAATGAAATCACGCTCGGAGGAGCATTAATGTACAAAAGAACAGTGTGATTTTCCGTTTAAAAATCATGAACAACGGTGGTCGTTGGTGTAAACGTCGATATCAAGTGACCAGTGATAACGACATATAATTTCTCTCGACCGTCGAAAATTTTAGTTATTATTGTACCTAAGAAGGAGAGAGCGTCCTGAGATGAGTGAGATATCATATCATATGATTGTTGTTGATTGATATTTCTGCCTCAAAAGTGATTGTCACGTTTCTTACTCTCTCTGTTTTATGGCTCAGAAAGATCTGACAAAAACATTTTTTTCCCGTTCCTGTCAACAATGTGCAATGCACCTAAACTTAAGTGGCTTATCTTTAGGGCCTAACCACATGTTTTTGCAAAATTATAGATTGTCATTTTGTGCTTTTAGTTATATACATATATATATATATTTTTATTTCATGCCATGCAAAAAAAAAAAAAAAAATCATGTCATGCAAAACTGAAACTTTGCTTAGATAATCCACCTCCTAAGAGCAAGGGTTATGGAGTGAGGATCCTTATTCAATACGAATGAGACTCATTCGTTTTGGTCTAATTTGGTGATTGAGTCCACTTTCCCCAGAATCACTCGTACACTCATTGAGACGACTGAGTGTTGGAAAGTCTGCACTGAACGGCTGATGTTCAGCCTCCCAAGAGAAACGGCTGAAAGTGTGCCGTTTGTTAGAGAAACGGCTGATCATTAGCCGTTTATGGTAATTTTCATCTCCAAGCGGCAGATTTTTAGCCTCTTAAGCATAACTTTTAGTTTTTTAATTTAGTTTAAACTCTTTTACAGGGTCCCGCAGAAATTTTATGAATAAAAAAACAGAATATATATCCAGGAGGCTGAAAATCTGCCGCTCAATGTGTATATTTTTGGTTCCCCACGGTCAGAAACTCCTCCTTCACCTAGTTCCTCATTCATTTGGGCAGTGAATGAGTGTTAAAAACACTCATTAAGTTTGATACGACAACTAGAGCCAATATTGTTGGGTCATATTTGGATTTAACACCAACATGCCAAGATATAGTGGTCGCGGCTACGTCTGGCGAGCGCCATTACGCCACTATGCCACTGGCAGGCGCCAATGAGATGTGGCCATAATCAACGGCCACCCTCTCCCATAAATTACAATCTCGGTCGTCCAACTGCGCCAGCCGAATTAACCGGCCTAGATTAAATATTAGGTGGCCAACCAAGACTAACTTAATAGCGCCACACGCTATTTCTTGCGGCAAGTCTCATGACTTAGCACGCCACACATGATTACCCACCGCCTAGTTTGTGCGCGATTGGTCAGAATAACTAGGTCTTGCACACAAGACCCACTCAGCAATCTGCTGCATATTTTCCGCGAAAATACTCGAGACATCAAACATGTCACAAACTGGGGGATGCTCACTGGGGTATTGGTCTGTCGGTTTACAGTGTGCGGCGTGCAACATGCCCATTACGAGAAAGTGTCAGGAAAGGGCGGACGGTTAATGAGCAGTAAGTGAGTAGTGGGTGTAAGGCTGACCAGTCTTCCCTCGTGATGGAAACATCATGGTCACCACGTTTTGCACGACTCCACTTCTCCACTACTTAACTGTCTCCACTTCCTACGAGATCAGGTGTGCTCAATCATGACTTGTATAAATAGGTTTACCCACCGCCTAGTTTGTGCGCGATTGGTCAGAATAACTAGGTCTTGCACACAAGACCCACTCAGCAATCTGCTGCATATTTTCCGCGAAAATACTCGAGACATCAAACATGTCACAAACTGGGGGATGCTCACTGGGGTATTGGTCTGTCGGTTTACAGCGTGCAGCGTGCAACACGCCCATTACGAGAAAGTGTCAGGAAAGGGTGGACGGTTAATGAGCAGTAAGTGAGTAGTGGGTGTAAGGCTGGCCAGTCTTCCCTCGTGATGGAAACATGATGGTCACTACTTTTTACACGACTCCATTTCTCCGCTACTTAACTGTCTCCACTTCCTACGAGATCAGGTGTGCTCAATCATGACTTTTATAAATAGGTTTTCGACCTATTTCGAAAGAGGACAAGTGTTATCAACACAAGTATCCAGAAAACACCAAGAACTGATAGCTTACATTCCGCAAGCCAGTTCCATATTTCGATACAAGTCTTAAAACAGCCACACCTTCAAAATTCAATATTTTGATCTCAACACCTTCTTCGCTTCCCTCCCTAAGATCAACCCTTTTCCTTCACTTTGTGACAGAAGCAAGTCTAGAACGACCATTTCTTGGTTTAGGCCGAATTGTATGCATTGATCTCTCAAATCTAAATTACTCCTGCAAGGTGCATTTGTTTAGGGTTTAGATTCGTTTCTCGGTGGCATACCCAAATTTACCATTTCCAGGAGAATCAGTTTTTATCCCAAAACAACAGGATACATGCCAACTGAATTCAATAAGACCTATCTATCTTTGATCCCTAAAACTGATACTGCCAAGTATGTTGTTGATTTTAGACCTATAGGTTTACGTAATACTGTTTACAAACTTATTTCTAAAATCATTGCTAATAGAATTAAGCCCCATCTTAAGAATATCATATCTCCTTTTCAAGCTGCTTTTGTACCTGGTAAGATTATTAATGATAATATCATTATAGCCCATGAGATGATACATACAATGAAACACAAGGAAGGTAGCAGTGGTACAATGGCTTGAAAATTGGATCTCTCTAAAGCCTTTGACAGACTTGAGTGGCCATTTCTTCTAGGAATGCTTAGAAAAATTCGTTTCCCTGAAAAAAATTTATAAGCTGATATAACAATGTATTGGCACATATAAGATATCTATCCTTCTCAATGGCTCTCCCACTGAAGAATATTATCCCACAAGAGGCATAAGACAAGGGGATCCCCTATCCCCTTATCTTTTCATTATTGCTATAGAATTTTTATCTTGATTGCTTATAAGTGTTGCTAATAATCATGTGATCTCAGGAGTCAAAGCTGCTAGTCCAGGTGTCACTCATCTTTTATTTGCAGATGATATTCTCATCTTTGCTAAAGCTGATATGCATAACATAGCATGTATTTTGGATGTGCTTGAGAAATTTGGTATGTATTCGGGTCAAATGCTTAATTTTGAAAAATCTAGTGTCTACTTTAGTAAGAATATTAGTCATGAAAATAAAAAAATTCTTGCTAATGCTCTTAAAATGTCTGAGATGAAGGATTCTGACAAATACTTAGGTGTTACTCTGTTGCTAGGAAGAGATAAAACTAAATCTTTTAAACCTATTCTCCAATCTTTTGGATCTATATTCAAAAACTGGAAAGGAAAAACCATGAATCGCTCTGCTAGAATAACCATGGTTAAGCATGTTCTAAAGACTCTTCCTTCCCATCAAATGGGAAGTTTCAGGATTCCTAAAACTATGATAACTCGATGGATACACTCCAAAGACAAGATTCACGGTGGGGGAAAGAAAAGGGTCTTTATTTTATTGATTGGAACAAACTTATGATTCCAAAGGCTCTTGGTGGTCTAGGTTTTAGAAATCTTGAACACTTCAATACTGCTCTTCTTGCTAAGGTGGCTTGGAGAGCTTGTAATGATGCATGAGGAATCTTTGAGCTTTCAAATACTTAAAGCTAAGTATTCAAAAGATTGAGACAAACTAAAATATGAATGCTCCTGGTTATGGAGAAGTTCTTAAACAACTCACTATTTGGGCAGTAAGATGTGGTACAAAAATTAGTATATGGCTAGATTGTTGGATTATAGGTCTTGATAGTCCACATGTTTCTATTTTAGGCTCATCTAGTTATAGTATTTTACTTTGGTTTGTGATCTTTTCTTACCAGGTACAAGGGAATGTAATATTAGTACTCTTAATACCCTTTTTTCTCAATCTTGTGTTGATTTTATTCTAAACATGTAGATCCACCGGAGATGATTTTTTCATTTGGAAACCTGATAGAAAAGGTCATTTTTCTGTCAAGGGTGCCTACAACACTATTTGCACTGATAAAGTCAATAGTATAGTTTCTACTGATACTACTCCCAAGGAAGTTTGGTCTCACTTATGGCACTTTAAAATCCCTCATAGAGTTCAACTATTCATTTGGAAATGCATTAAAGACATTGTTCCAGTCAGAGCTAAGATTGCAATCTATAAACCCGAGATTCAAACTATTTGTCCCTTTTGTAACCATAGTATGGAAACTATGAATCATATGTTCTTTGAATGCCCTTTTGCTAGAGCAATCTGGCTATCTATGAATATAAACATTGAACATATTGCAGGTACCTTCTCTACAACTCAATCTTGGATTGTTTCTTGGTTATCTTCAAGGAGTAATACTGATTCTCCATTATGTCTATCTGATTCTACGTATGTTTGCAGATTAATGTGTACAATGTGGTACATTTGGAAAGACGGGTGTTCTCTCATCTTTCAGGGAGTTAAACCTAATGTGCAATGTTCTAGTACTAGAATTAATAATCTTATAAATCAATGTGCTGAAAATTTTGTTTCTAATTCCAGTAATAAGTTGAATAGAAAGACTTGGGTTCCTCCTGAGAAGGAATTTGTGAAAATAAATATTGATGGCTCCTATATACCAGCAACAAAAAAAGGAGTATTTGTCTAATTCTTCGTGACTTTGCAGGTAACTGCTTAAGAGTTTAAGGAAGGAAATTTGAAGAGGAAGTGGATGAGCTATGGTGCTGAGCATTTTGGGTGCAAGGCTTTGGAGTTGGCAGTAGATTGGATAGAGCAGTTGCAGCTGGATAAAGCTATTTTTGAAATGGAATGTGATAATGTGATTCAATCTGTGCTAAAGCAACAATCGCAGGTTCATTGGTTCAACTCAAGTATAGTTGAAAGAGTGAAATCTAAATGCAATAGTAGTAACAAAATTTTGTTTGTTAAATTCCATTTTATAGACTAGGTAATAATGTAGCTCACTCTTTAGCTCGTAAAGCAAGAGATGATGAGCAAGATTTCTGTTTTTTCTCAAACTCTCCGGTTTTTATTACCAAACTCTTGGAAGATGATCATTGTAATCTTGCAGTATAATTGATCTATAAAATCTTTTCTTTATTATCAAAATAAAATAAAATAATTAGAGTTTACACACAAACTTTAAAAATAAATGCTTACCCGCAATCTTAGGTATTATTGTAGTTATATTTATATAATATAAGGGTATTTACGTTTTTCTAACCAAACAACATTTAATTTTGCCCTCCTACGAAAATTTATCCACATTTAATTTTATTTTATTTCAAAACATTTTTCCCTAAACTACTAATCCAATTTTAGTCTCACCTTCACGATGATTGCGTGGAACAATAACATTTACATTTGGGATAAACTCAGTGGTGTGCGTTTCCACGAAAAACTTCACACCAAATTGTTGTAGGAAAAGTTCGATAGATTCATGATAATGTCGTTGAAATATGTCGCGATATGATCGTCTTAACCATCGTAGAGCTTTATTTCGAGCATTTTTTCCTGATTTCATAGCGTGAGCAGGCTCGTAACAAAGGCATCGGCCCCTAGGTGCCACCTAAAGCCCCCCGATAAAAAAAGCCCCAAAAATGTTATATTTTTTCAATAAATATTGTAAAAAAATAATCATGAAATATTCTGAAAAAGAATTCACAATATCTTAATATATTTACGTTGTATATTAATACTAGCTTAATTATAAAATTGCGTCTCACAAATTAAAAACATAATAAAAATAACTCGTTACCGTTTCCAGAAAATTATAAAGGAGTATCTCAAGAGATAATTATATTGGCTGCTGAAAAATATTGGAAGCATGGCAAGCCTTTGATTTTCCAACATGTATATACACAGTGAAAAGAATGCAGCGATCTCTAAGGGGAATCCGATGTATATACAAAACATAGGTTAAAAAATATTGCACATATATGGATTTCTCTGAAGTTGTATACAAAGATGTTAATGTTCAAGTGCTTAGCACTAGAGACAAGGAAAACCAACTCATATATTATAGATTTCCACCAAAAGGATTGAAGCATTCATGCATGTTTTCAATGTGGTAGTAGAACGTACATTCTTCAAGATCTTGTCAAAATCTTAATACTACATATTGTCCTCACTGTGATTCGTTTGATCATAAGTCTCAAAATAACACTTGTGAACGTTTCAACGTTGATAAGAAAATTGAACGATTTCCATGTAGTAACCGAGATGGCCATGGAAAAGTCAGTTGTCCAACGAAAACCCATCATTGCTTGTACTGTAAAACAGTTGGACATACCCATAGATATTTCCCTTAGATGAAGAATGGATCCTTCTTAAAGATCATTGCATTCTTTTCATCATCATTTAAAATTATGTTTTTTGTTAGTGTTTTCAATTTATGTTTTGTTTCGTATCTAAAGTCTCACAGGAAGAGACCTCATCTTCTTTGTCTGACTATATTTTCTTTTAATATATTTCTTATTTCCAAAAAAGAAAAAAAGAAAAAAAAGATCTTATTTTTTAGGGAATGGTTAATTTAAATCTCTAAAAAAAAATAACCATTTTAACGCATAATGGTTGTGCGTTTGACTTAATTTTAAAACGCACGATTACCATGTGTTTAAAGAAGCATTCACTACTTCATTCCTTAGTGCATAAGCCACGGGGTAGTACACATTGATTATAAATTCTAGGAAAGTAAATGCGTTTAATAAAACTAAAAATGTAAAACATTATGTTTTTCCACAAGACATTAGCCATGGTGGTGCCATCACAAACTTTGGCAATGATCTTCTTGTTTAAGCATTAGGAGTAGAACATGAGGAAGTTCTCATTCCATAGCTTTCTTTAGTGCCTTACTCTGCGGAATGCACGAATCTTTTTTCTTGTCAACATATATATTCCTTTTTTTTTTTATTCGAGAGATCATTATTTTATTTTTTTATTCGAGAGATCATTATTTTATTTTATAATTCGAGAGATCATCATTTTTTTTTCTGATCGCGCTTTACTTTTAAAAAAATTCTTTATTGTAATTGTGAATTGGCTATCTATCTAGTATTCTATAGGCAGATCACAACTGCCACTATCTACACGACTCGTTCCGACAATATTACCGGTTGGCAATCAATGACATTCGAGTCCAACCCAAGAATAAACCATGGGCTCATTCTTACTTAATACTTAATAATATAGTGAATTTTTATTGTCATTCTTTCAGAAAATCGAAAGAAATCAGGAGTTTAACTCGAACCCTCAGACCTTTCAGGTAAAGGTTATTAACTATGAAAAGGCCCTTCACGAGTTTTCTTACGAGGTTATTCTTTTGCACATGGAACTTCTTTTATTTTAATTTTTCTTTGTTCTTTTGCTTTTGTTAGGATTATCTTACTCTTTAAGTTGTATTCGCCCTCGCATGGCTTGTGTCTTGTTCTTTTTGAGTTGTATTCCCCCGCGCATGGCTTGTGTGCATTTTAATACAATTTTTTTTGACCGATGAAAAAAAAATTGAAATATAGATCTAGATCAATTTTCGTAATTCATAACAAAATTATGTATTTTAGGCGTGCGAGGGCATCATGCACTTTCTAGTACGTGTACATGGAATTTCTTTTACTTTTACTTTTTTTTTAATTCTTTTATTTTTGTTAGGACTATCTTGCTCATTTTAAGTTATAGACGCCTGCACATGACTTATATCATGCTCTTTTTAAATTATATTTGCGCACGCATGGTTTGGGTGCATCTTAATACCATTTTTCTTTTTGACCAATAAAAAAAATGACAGTGAAATACATCATGGCTTGATTGGGATATACCCAAATTTAAATGGACATGTGCCCTTACTAAGGGGAGGCCAAAACGTGATAAAGTTACTTTAATACCCCTACACTAATTGACCTAAAACTAAACCCTAAACTTAAAAACTAAAAACTGATCAATCTTCCTCTAATCCTTGTTCTCTAATCCCTCTCCTCTTCTCTTTCATTCCAAAAACCTAAAATCAACCAAAATTTTCAATTTTGATTTTCTACAAAAAATGGTTGATTCTAAACAATCCAGCAGCAAGAGAGATTCAACTGGTAACATGAAAATATCCAAATCAGAGGGAAAAGGTAATGGAAAGGTTGGAACGAGTAAACCCAAGAATGCAATCCTTGAAGATGCTGAAAAGAAACCTCTACATGCGAAAAGAAGATTGTAAGTGATTTATAAACTCAAACCCATTATTGTTTTGTTTTATATGATTGTTAGATTAGGTTAGTAATCGAAAATTATGATTTTCAGGTTTTTGGCCGGCAAGGTCGATAGTTGAACAACACGTCGACCATTGGTATTTTGAAAGAGCCTAAGATGGTCTCGGGATGAATAACTGCCGACTTTTCATCGAGATCCATGGCGATCGTTGGACAATAACCAGGGCCGGCAGGGTATAATAACCAACCATGCCGGATTATATTTGGTCGGCGTGGTTTTAGACTTGTACCATGCCGACGTTAGGCCACAAAAACCTTAATTTCCTAAGTTATTAGTCGGCATCTTTCATAAATAGGACCATTCCGGCTGTTTATTTGTCGGCAAGGTAGTTGGTTAACACCTTCCCGACTTTACTGTAGTCGGAAGTGTAGTTGGTTAACACCTTGCCGACTATATGGTGGTCGGCACTGTTTAGTTTATCGGCCTTGCCGGCCAGTGGAAGAAGATCAACAATGTTGTGTTGTTTGTTTTCATATATCTTATTTGTGCATTGTTTAGGTTCCCAGAGGAAACAAAAGAAGATCTACCTTGTCTTGTTAACAATGCGTAAGAGCTATTTGAATTTTTGGACACAATTTATCCCAATTTAGAAGATCCTAAAGATGAAACCGAAGAGAATTGCCCATTTAGAAAGTTATGTTTGATGGGTAAGGAAAATTCGTAAGAATTTCTAAGGTTTATGAACAGTCCTAGCAATCCCCTCAACTATGAAGAATGCATATCATCAGAGGAGGAAGAAGAGGAGGTTGATCCAATAACTTTTTTCAGGGCATGTGACTTTTCTGGATTGAACCCCTATTACAATGAGGATGGTGACTACATAGGTCCAGTGAAGGGGAAGGGAAAAGCAAAAAGTGCTTAGGTGAAAAGCTAGTGATGGGGAGGAAGATAACAACAATGAGAAGGATCCTTGAAATTCTTAAACTTTATTATGTTTACTTGCTTTAGAAACTTTATTGCGGTTTCAAATATTACATTATGTTTTGAACTCTTAGATTGTGGTTTTAGACTTGTTAAACTTATTTTAATTTTCAGTTTTAGTTGTTTTAGAAGTTATTATTTTGTTTATGCAGTTTAAGACAAAGTACTGGAGGCCGGCATGGTATGAAGTCTCTACCTTGCCGACCGTACTTGAGGCCGGCATGGTATGAAATCTATACCTTGCCGACCTAAATGTTAGTTGCACCTTTTAGGTACAAAATACAACCCATAGTCGGCATTGTCCTACATTAGAAGCTTGCCGGCGGCCTCATAGTCGGCATTATCCTATATTAAAAGCTTTCCGACGGTTGTTCTGTCGGCATGGATATTATAATACACCTTACCGGTTTTATAGAAAATAACATTCATGAACAATTTTTGAGGGAGTTCTTAGCCGGCATGGTTCTCCTCAAAACAATGCCGGCGCAATAAAAGCCTACAACTCCGGCAAAACCAGGACCTTGCCGGCTTGATAGAAAAAAACATCCAGGAACAATATTTTTAAGGGAGTTCTTAGCCGACATGGTAAATTTCATAAACATTGCCGGCGTAGAAAGCGCCGGCAACTTGGCAAAAGCCAGACCTTTCCGGCTATATCAGGTAGCTTTTTCCTGTACGGTCATGCATTGCGGCGGTCTGATTTAATAATACCGTGCCGACCTCGGGAGAGCCTGCGGGGTTTGGTAATAAATATGATGCCGACCAAATGAGAATACACCCAAAAAAACACATCCATTTCATTCATTTGTAGCACTTCAAAGTACATTACACAAAACACGCATGCGATTACAAAAGTACTCCAAAAAGTACGAATGTTTTGTCTAGTACTCCATTGTACACTACACAAAAAGCTTCTTTATTCCCTAATCATAATCACCCCTCACTCAAATCTATTGGAGGGAGTTCATTCAAATCTATTGAACCTCCTTTAGTCAAATCTATGGGACATTCCCTAGACTCATCTATAACAAAGGGCCATGTTGTCCTCATAAATTTTCATCCATTCCTTGCTCTTGTTGTTTGTGAACTTCTCCCACAAACTAAACCTACATAGAGGAGGTAATGGACATTCCTTATTGAGTTGTAGACCAATAAAATAATTTTTATCCGCCAAAGCAATGACAATTCTTCTATGCTTGAGTTGGTCCACGCAAACCGCATGTTTCGGTGCAAATGCTATAGATAGTCCCTCACTAAAAAAATGTACCACGCAATTCCAAGTATCCGCCAATAGATGGCCACACTCCGGCATTCTCAACCAATGATCCCATTTGATCGGTGCATTTCCCTCCGGGCCTTTAACACTAGTTAGCAAACATTTGAAAGTTGCTTTTTTCTCCTCCATGGAACCTTCTAGCATCATTGAGGTATGGAACTCCTTGTCGTTTTCTAGTCGAGCGGCCATCTTCTTTCTAATGTATTGGCATTGGGTGAGATTCTCTTCAGCCGCTCGACTTAGGTGTCCCAATTGTTGCGAGATAACGTGAAACCCACAATTTCCATCTTTCGGAACATCGTCGGTACCAATCACGAAATCTTGAATAATTGGAGGGAGTTGATTGCGATACTTTTGCAACACCGGTTGTACTACCTTCTTTGGACGACCTTTTTTCTTCGCAACATCTCCTTGGCTTGCTTGACTCTCAAGAGGTAGAGTTCCATTTGTATTCAAGTTAGAGACGGTTGGTGTAGTTAAATCCTTCTTTGGCCGACCCCTTTTCTTTCCAACAAATTCCACACTTGCTTGACTCTCAAGAGGTAGAGTGTCATTTGTATTCAAGTTAGAGACCGTTGGTGTAGTTGAATCCTTCCTTGGATGACCTCTTTTCTTTTTAGCGGGCTCCTCCTTGTATTGCGCCTCGGTATAAACATGTCCGGATGGATCGCACTTTGTACTCAAATGCTCTTTAATGTTTTCCCTTTTGGATTGATCACTATTTCTACTTAAAAACTCTTTGATTTGTTCTCTTTCGGATTGATCTTGATCGTAATTTGTACTCAAAAACTCTTTGATTTGTTCTCTTTCTTCTGCCCTCATCTTTTTGGTAGTTGGTCTACCATTAGGATCTTGTTTCTCCGGTTCTTCAAGTTCTTCCTTAAAAGGGTAAACAATCGGCATCAACTTGTGCTTCATAGTTTGTTTGTCCAACCTATTCATCTTGGGGAACTTTTCAATGATTATTCTTCCAAGTTCCATGTCGCCAAACTCTTCACCGGGATCTTCTCTTGGAGCCGGTTTGAAAGATAATTGCTTCCAATAAGGATCGATATCATCAAGAGGAATGGGAGTTTTATACCTACCAAGCATATGACGACATGGAAGTCCGATAGCCTTCATTATCCTACACTTACAAGGAGTGTTCGGGTCATCATACTTTTTATACTTTTTAAACAATGCGAGATGTTTCATCATGAAACGTATTGCCCAATGCGAGACGTTTCTATGTATACCAACAAGCAACCAATCATCCTCCTTAAACTCCTTCAACTTAGGAAGCTACTTTCTTGGAATTATTTTTTTATCTTGTCGATATCATTATTAGTGTACTCATGGATAGCATGTTGCACCGTCACAATCCCATTTTGACTCGTGAAAAGTAGACCTTTTAGTCTCCCATGAGCTTGCTCTACCATACTTGTGGATTCAAGTTTGAAATGTTTATAGTCGTAAGTATAAGCATACACAAACCTCTCTTTGTGTGGCCTCAACCATTGTTTCTTGCAATATTCCACTACTTTGGGGTAATTAGTCCCCCAATCATCCTCGAAATCCTTCAAGTTTAACTCATATCTTCCCACACTCATCGACCAAACCACCTTATCCCATGCTTTCATGAATAACCCAAACTTAATCTCACCTTCTTTCCATTATTCGTCTTCTTTCTCTTTATCCTTCTCTCGCTCCTCTTTAGTTAGTTTGCTAAGACGTTCATCTTCCTCTTTTGCACGTTTAGTTCCTTTCTTTGCTTTCGGTTTTTGGATATGACTTCTACAATTCTTTATAAGATTGCATTGTATATGCCAAGTGCAAAGGAAATTTTGTGCATTTGGAAAGACTACCTCACGGCGTTCATTATTGCTTGCTCATTGTCGGCGACTATAACTCTCGGAGTTTCGTCTTCGTGGTAGAGAATCTTCAAAGTTTCCAATGCCCAAATATAGCTATCATCCTTCTCACGATCCAAAAAACCATGCCACCGTGAACGATTGCTTATCCGAGGTTTGTCCAACAATGTTCAACAAAGGCATGTTGTACCTATTCGTCTTATAAGTACAATCCATGAACAAAACTTGGTAAAAGCAACGCGCCAATTGAATCATATCGGGATGCGCAAGAAAAATACGATCCACCTTCCCCTTCGATGACTCATGGTGTCTCACCGTGTAGTTGTATTTGTGTATTAACCATTGTGATTCTTCCATCACCTTTTTTCCATCCCATTCAATTCTTTTAATAGTTGCCTTGGCCGCATAAATTGTAGACAATGAAGAAAGGTTACGCGGGTCATCCTCTTGAACTTACTTAGGAGCTTACTTGGTTTAATTCCCCAACTTGTTCTTACTTGTTCGAACTCGTGGGGTTTCAACTTGGCAACTTGACAATGCCCAACAAGAGTTTCCGGATCTTTATGGTTATGCCAACCAACATCAACTCTACTCATTCTCCACACGTTGTCGGTTTCTTTGTTCCTCAAAAAAATAATCTTGAATGGGCATCCACACTTCTTGGACTTCGTCTTATACACCCTAGTCGTCTTCTTATCATACACATAACCCTTTCTCTTGTGACTTTCCTCCCAGCGACCCAAAACACTCGCATACCATTTCAAACCGCGTAGATTTTTGTTGGGTGTTTTTCACTAGAACGCACATCTTCTCTTTTGCTTTCTCAACAATCCAATTTACCGCGTCGTCTTTTTCCTTCCATTCCAAATCATTAGCATAATGTTCGGAAGTATCGGGACCCCTAATTTTCTGAGCTTGAGGCTGATCCGCCATAGGTACCAATGCCACAATCTACAAAACATCAAAAGTTTAGTTGATATGTATTACCAAGGTCGGCAGAGTCGACATATAAACACTGCCGGTTAGAAAAAGCCGGCACGTAAGAGAATATAAACATTGCCGACATGGCAACAACCGGCAAGATCTGAAAGTGTTTCAAAAAAATGGACGTCGGCAAGGTTCAAATTTTCTACACTGCCGGAGTGGTACTGCTCATGAAAAGTCGGCACGTTGTGCAAAGTAGAACCACGCCGGATTTTACGGCCGGCATGATCGACAAGCGTCGACCTTGCCGACCTCGTACTGATAGAATGAAAAAAAAAAAAAACCAAAATCGATCATTTTCATGGAAAAATCACAATCTTCACCACCTAGGTTGTCTACCCGATTACTTGTACTCCATTCTCTTCTTCTTGGTCATTGGATTCTTCGTTTGGCTCAATACATTCATCACTTCCATACCCATCATGAGTTTGAGGAAAATAAAAGTGAGGGTCATGCATGTAATCCATTCGATCATGGTCTGGTAGATCATCATACAAGTACTCATCTGTAGGAGGAAAGTTAGAAGACTCCCCCACTTCAAAATCAGGATTAGAGTCACTCATCTCACTCATATCACAAATTTCACAAAAACCCTAACTCCCCCCAAAAAAAATAATCTCCTCTACTACTTCATACTAATTCTCTCTCTAAATTATTTCTAAACCCCAACTTATAACTAAATTAACTAACTAATCTAGCTAATTTAACTAATCTAATCATTTTAGTTAAATTAGAGTTAATCATTATGGGGGGCATTTTAGCCATTTAGAAAAATCTAGGTTAAGGGGTAGCTTGGCTTTACTTCATAATGACTGATTTTGTCTTATTGGGTATACCCCAATTAATCTAGGTATACCCCAATCAAGCCTGGAAATACATCTAGGCCAATTTGTAACAAATATATATAGTAAAGGCGTGCGAGGGCACCATGCAGTGCCTAGTGTACATGTACACCACGCCTTATTGATGCAAACATCAGTATATTCTCCCAAGTATTCTTCCCTCGCAACCCAAATCTTGAGTGAAAGAAACGTCTGAATTCTCAAGAATCACAATCTCAAGAATCACAAACTCGCAGTGAGTTTAACTTGTAGTATCCTTGGCTAGGTTGATGAGACAGGGTTCCCCTCCTCCTCTTACCGGATCACATATTCACATGTAACATTCCAAACTCCCAAAGAAAATATCAGAAGATTTGTCCTCTTCTATGGAATCTTCTTCTTCTGCTGATATTTTTCTCTTTCTCCACATGACAATTACATTTCCAAAGCACAAAACAAAATGTACATACATGGCGTTACCAAATTCTTCCGGTATCTCTCTAACAATTTGTCTCTCCAACAAAAATCTCTCTCCTCAGTCCCTTCCCTCTTCCTTTCTCTTGAAATTAACATAAACTATTTAGATATCACTTAAAAGTTATTTTTTTATTTTCTCTTAAAACTAATATAAACTATTTGGATATCACTTTAGAAGTTATTTTTTTATTTATGGAAACAGAAAATCAAAAGTTAATTTGCATGGCTGCTATGCCATATTGCCTGGGGGTGTACCATCCCAAAGGCAAGGGATGTTTTGTCCTATTTGGTTTTTGGTACACCCCCAAACAATGTAGTACCCCTATTAGCAATGTCGCTAATTTGGGTACTCTATTCCGAAGGCTAAAAAGTTAACATGTTGTGAAGCAAAAATATTTTGTTTCTGACTTTTACTCCAAGCACAAGAACCTGTTTCTGGTATTCAACCAGGTATTATAGCTAACACTATGGTGCCCTCCATCCCTTCCCTATCCCTCAAAAACTCAAAAAACCAAGTACTATGGTCTTCCATATCTCTACATGTGTAGGGATATCCCTCCCTTTCCCTACTAGGAGGACCACATTTGATCCCTCTTGTAGGGAAGGGAAATCACACGGCTACTCAGTTGCCGTATATATTTACGTTTTACTTGACATCGAGTAGCCGTAATTTTTACACGACTACCGAAGTCAATGTTTTTTCGGTTTTTAAAGTTTTACCTTAAAACTTTCCTTTTTCCTTTATTTTTTTTTACTAAAACTTTTTTTTACCTATTATATCTCATTTTTACCTACTCCCTCCGTTCCTTTTTAATAAGCTGGTTTCCATAAATAAATGTTTCAAAAAAATAGGCTGGTTTCCTAATTGGGAAAGTCAAATGTTACTTTAGTTTTCTGGGACTACTTTTCTCTTAAGTTTTTTTGATGACAAATGTCATGGGGACCATTTCACTTCACTTCTTTTGCTGACAAGTGTCATGGAGACCATTTCACTTCACTTCTTTTATTGACAAGTGTCATGAGGACTACTTTCAATGATTAGTTCTCTTAATTTCTTTAAATTTCTCTAAAAACAAAACCAGCCTATTAAAAAGGAACGGAGGGAGTATTATATATCTTTTTTTTTACTCTAAAATATATTTTTTTACCTAGATAAATATATTCCCATTAGAAAAAAAAAAGGAAAAAAAACCTACTAAGTTACCGTTTATTACTATTCATACGGATACTCAGTAACAGTATCGTGTAGGGAAAGGATAAGAGGGCACCATAATAAGTTTGCCTTCCTTTTACTATCCCTTCCCAACATTTGAGTGATAGGAAAGGAACAGATGGCACCATAGTGCTAGCTCTAAAGGTTTTTTAAGTAGTAGGAAATACCAATTGGTCCTAGAAACATTATATTAGGATGAGTCTAGTCCTTTTGACCTAGTCATGTGTCTGTTTGGTCCTTTTGGACAATTAAATTATAGTTTGGTCCTAGAAATTATGATTTGGTCCTGGGGGTATTGTCCACCCACACGGAATATTATTTTTCTCGTTACCAAAACACCCCTACACGTGCTCGGTTTATCGTTTGGTCCTAAATTTTTATTATTTGGTCCTTTTACCGACATATATAATCGTAAAACCTTTCGGCTTCAGGTTTTATTTTCTCTCCGTGGAAGTTCTTCTCTCGGCGCAGCATTTTTTCTCTTCTAGGGTTTACGAAATCTTTCGAGATTTCGATCTTGATACCAAGATCGATCCGATTTGATAAGAGATTAACTTGATTTTGAGTTACGAGGTTGATTTTAATAGCTTAATTTGATTACGGAGGTTGATTTGTTTTTCAAGATTCGGTTGATTATTGATTCCGTTGAGTTGATTTTTTGGAATCACAGATTCGGAGATTGGTGTTTGGAATCACAGATTCGAGAGATTCTTCTTTTTGGTAAGTTTTCATGCAATCCTTTTCCTTGATTTGAAGTAATTAGTTTTTCTTCTTATTCTTGATTCTTTTGTTCAAATCAAAAGAAGTAATTAGTTTTTCTTCTTATTCTTATTCTTATTCTATAGATCACCTAATTTTTTCTTTGATTAGCAATGAAGTCGCTCGTTAAGTCATTCTCGTTGTTACGGCTTCATTCCAAGAATGAAGTCCATTCTATTTGATGGACTATAGAGAGTTTTAATAGACTTCATTCTGGAGTGAAGTCCATTTTCTATGGCGTGGACTATAGAGGTTTTAATAGACTTCACTCCTGGGAATGAAGTCCATTTCTATGGCATGGAATGAAGAGGTTTTAATACACTTCATTCCTGGAGTGAAGTCCATTTCTAAGGCATGGAATGGAGAGAGTTTTGATAGACTTCATTCTCGGAGTGAAGTCCATTTTTTCTATGGTATGGATTTGGAGAGGTTTTTCTAGACTTCACTCTCAGGAATGAAGTCCATTCTATTGCATGGACTATAGAGAGTTTTAATGGACTTCACTCAGAATGAAGTCCATTCTATTGCATGGACTATAGAGAGTTTTATGTTAGTTTTGTCAAGGAAGAAGTACTCGCTCGCTTTGTTTATAGTTAGTTTATATGTTAGTATGTTAACGAAAATGAACTCTTTTAAGGAATAAGTAGTCTTTTTAGTTTATTTGTTTATCTGTTAGAATGTTATTGAATGAAGTTATTTTCTTTCATGGTTAATGGCGCTCTCAAGTTGTTATGCAGTAGGTACTACAAAGGGAATAGTATTCCCTTTGAGTTTCTTTAGATACGATGATGCGTGACTTCAAAATACATGTTTGTGATTATTGGAGAAACTTGACTCCTCGTAGCATAAGATTTAGGGATGGCGAAGGTTGTTATAATGCTGTCATCAATTGTGATTATTCTCTTCAAGGACTAATTGTTGTTACTTGTTCAAAGGAATTTCCTAGTTTTAATTTGTATGTTGAGGAGGCTTCTAATGGTGGTGCTTCTACCTCTTCTACCTCTTCATCCGGTATTTCCACGCATCGCTCATTGATGATGAATTATGTAGTGGGTTCACCGAGACTTCAAAGATTAAATACCGACGGAAGGTCATGAGGAATTAAAACCTCTTTTATCTGCGGGGTGGGAAGATATTTTTAAAGGTGTTGGTCAAGTTTTTCATGGTGGTGTTGATGAGGTTCGTTTTTAGTCGGCAAATATTCTTTGTAAGTCTCGGTTATACAGTTGAAAAGATTAAGAATGATAGACTTAGGTACACAGCCAAGTGTGGTAGGGATGCGGAAAAGTGTCCTTGGTATCTCGACTGTATTCCAATTGATACATAGAAAAATATCTTTGCTATCAAGGAATTCAATGGGGAGCACAAATGTGGTGGTGCTTATGAGTCAAGGAACCACCCGTGAAGAAGAAATTGATAAAACATTTATTCAAGGATCAAATACGGTCTAATCCATCTTTAAAGCCCAAGGATATGGTTGCTCAGTGAAGAGTTGTTACGGTATAACATAAAATACCACCATGCTTATAAAGGGAAGGAAGCATCTAAGGCGAGATATATGGCGATGATGTAAAGTTATACAGATCTTGTTTGGTATGTTGAAGCAATAAATGCTACCAATCCCGGCGGCTATATCAAGTTTGAATATGATAAAGTGACTAAACGTTTTGAGAGGCTTTTCATATGTTTTGTTGCCTGTATGGAAGGATACCGGTTCATTCGTCCTATGCTTTACTTGTGATGCAACATTTCTCACTGGGAGATTCAAGGGAACATTGATGGCGCCACCTTTGGTGTGAATGGGAACCAAGGTACTTTTGATTAGTTTCTACTTTGATTAGTTTTCTACAGTCCATTTTGCTCGTAATGGACTTCATTCCAAAAATGAAGTCTAGGAAAGATATATATTGATTCTACGGTCCATCTTATACCGAATGGACTTCAATTTTGGAATGAAGTCTAGGAAAATTATAGATATTTGATTCTACGGTCCATCTTATATATAATGGACTTCATTCCTGAATGAAGCCTAGAAAAGTTATAGATATTGATTTCTATTTGTTATCTGGTGTTATATTTTGATTTCTATTTGTTTTCTGGTGTTATAGTTATAGGCTTCATTCCAGGAATGAAGTTATAGATATAGACTCAGTTTTTCTTTCATTTCTGTAGGTTTCTTCCCTTTTGCGTTTGCTTTAGTTCCTTCTGAAGACATTCAAGGTTGGGAGTGGTTCATGGAAAACTTGCAAAAGATTGTGTCGACTCTCGTCCTATTACATTTATCAGCGATCGTCATGAAGGGCTGAAGCAAAGTATTCCCAAGTATTTTCCCAACTCTTATCATAGTTATTGTTTTTATCATCCAAGAATAACCTTCCTATCAAAAAAGGACATGAGAAGTATAAACAAGTTCAGATTTGTTCCATAAAGTCGCATATCGCTACGGCGTTACAAATATGAGTCCGCTTTGAATGAGATGTGCACCATAGGATGTGAGTGGGTTGCCAAGTACATCGAAATATCGATCCCAAGCAATCGGGCAAATGCTTTATTCGTAGGATGTAGGTATGGTGCACACTCATCAAGTATTGCAGAGTCTTTCAATAACTGGATTCATCGTGAAAGGGATCTGCCTCCAGCTGCTCTTGTTGATGAGCTCAGGATAAAGATTATGAGGATGAGTTCAGAAAGGCGTGAGCTTGGTAGAACTTATCAGGATAGTTTGACTCCCATATACAAAGCTTTACTCAAGTCACATGTCGATATAGGTCGTCCATGGAATGTTACCGAGTCAGGTAATGGTATATATGAGGTTCACTCACCCAGCTCGCATGCTGTTGATCTGATGAAGATGACGTGCACTTGCCAGAGATGGAAAGTGTTTGGTTTCCCCTGTGCTCACGCCACTGCTGCTATTACTATGAGTGGTATTGATATTTTGAGGTTTATTCAGCCTTACTTTGGTTCAAACCACTTCCGCAACTCTTATGCTCCTGCAATTCGACCAATTCCCAACTACGATAGGCCGAGGCGTATGACCTGAAGAGAGAGTCCTTCCTGGTATTCCAAGGCCACCTCCAGGGAGACCGCCAAAGAAGCGTATTCGCAGTGCTTATGAGAAGGAAAGGAGGCCTATGAAGTGCTCCAATTGCAAGAAGATTGGGAATCACAATAAAGCTACCTGTCGTGTATTAATGCTGGAGTAGTATGCCTGAACTTTTTATTAGTTTTCTGGTGTTAGTTTTCTTTTGTGAACTCCTTTTTTTTTGTTCTGTTTCTGGGATATGCACTTATTTTTGTTTTGTTCTGTTTCTGGGATATGAATTGGTGGTTTTTTTTAGTTTGTTCTGCTTTCTGGGATATGCACTTATTTTTAAGTCTAAGTTTTTCTAGACTTCATTCCAAAATAAAGTCCATTCTATGGACCGAGAAGTTTTCTCTAGACTTCATTCCAAAATGAAGTCCATTCTATGGTTTGAGAAGTTTTCTCTAGACTTCATTCCAAATAATGAAGTCCATTCTATGGACCGGAGAAGTTTTCTAGACTTCATTCCAAAAAATGAAGTCCATTCTATGGACCAGAGAAGTTTTCTCTAGACTTCATTCCAAAAATGAAGTCCATTCTATGGACTGTATAAGTTTTTACTAGACTTCATTCCTGGAATGAAGTCCATTCTATGGACTGTAGAAGTTTTTACTAGACTTCATTCCTGGAATGAAGTCCATTCTATGGACTGTAGAAGTTTTCCAAGACTTCATTCCAAATAATGAAGTCCATTCTGAGGGGCGAACTGTAGTCCAAAGAAAAACATCAAATGAACATTCATTCTACAAAATTCATTAGAAAATAAGACAAGTAAGACAACATTGATATTATCTACTATCTATAATACTATAGTTAAAAGAATAAAGTAGATCAGATTATATATGACATTGGAGAAGCTAAGGTTTAATCATTTCAGTCTTTGCAACCATTTTTAATCAGTTGATTGTTAAGAAATTCTTCATTAGTTGTTTCACTCCAACTTAATCCATCTTTCTCATCATTTAGAAGCTTGCACGCCATTCTCGTATCTCCACCACTGCATCTTTTTATCATTTCATCTCGGAATCCGATGCCGAGATTTCGTGGAGCAATGGCTTGCAACTTCGCTTTATCCAAAGAACATGTATTGAGAAGGCAATCCGGATGTGCTCCCCGATCGTGCACCCGCATTTGCTCAATTTTTAAGTCGAGCCTCTTTCTAGATCATTTTTCTGACCATTTATCAATGTGTGGTTTGCGAGTAGCGCACCATTTTCCTTGCATTATTTACACATCTTTCTCCTATTTCTCCTCTTTTGAGTGAGTTGTAATGCTCCCACTGATAGTCTCCGATGTCGTAAACAAGCAGGTGCCAGTGTAAACCCATAGGCCTTTTTGATTTGCCTTCACCAGGCAGGTTCATTTGAATGATTATCTTCTGAGTCTTGCTAGGCATAGCTGCTATGAAGTCGTCAATCTCACCTTTCCTATCATCCACTTTCTTCTCACGGAAATATGTCTGCAAAAGATATATATATATATATATAAATTTTCAAATTCACAATACTATCAATACATCATAAAAATGAACTCCAACATTTTTAGAATGAAGTCCTTTATGTGGACTTCACTCCTAGAATGAAGTCCATTATGTGGACTTCACTCCTGGAATGAAGAGTTGCCACTAAAATTTCTTAAAGTAAGGACTTACAAATGCAGTAGGTGCCATAATCTCAAAGTGTATGTATTTCAGTGGATTTTGGCTGTCTTCGCTATCCATTTTTGCTCTCTCTCTTTGTGCTGCTATCTTCCTCTTGTAGCAGTAGTAGAAAAGAATTAGGACATCAAGGTCTTTATTGAACATTAGATCATTAATGTGTTCTCCTTGGACACCAAACTGAGCTTTGTTAGCTTCATCATCTATAACCCAAGCTGCTTGACTGCAGGATGATAAACAAAAACTTCAACATTAATGATATAAACAAAAACCTCTACATAGATGAATGGAAGTTCATTTTTCTGTATGTTTTCCTACCTTTGCATAGCATGTTTGTAGAAGGTACCCAACAATTTCTTTTGATCTCTGTCCAATGTGGAGAAGTATGGAGACTTTTTCAGGTCCCCCATATTTGGAACAATGGGCATGTACGCTCTCAGCTGCTTTTCTTGCTCTCTCTTCTCTGCAGGATGATGATCTGGTTCATTTCCTCTTCTCTTCTTGCTTGCCGCTGACTTTTTGATTTTCTTTCGATAAGAAAGGTACATTCTTTCTCTTCTTCTGCTCAGCATTCTTCTCCTGGTCAGCAGGTTTAGGAGGAGTCTTCGAAACAACTTTCTTGCTTGCTCGATTCTTCACTTGTTGTTCGTTCTGCTCAACGTTCTTCTCCTCATTTATTGGTTCTTTCCTTTGCAGTCTCAATCTGAACCTCAGTTTCGATTCACTGTAGTCCGATCCAATGATGTACTCTTTTCCAAGCACATTTGTTGCCTTTTTGCCCCTTGTAGTCATCCCGTGTCTTTCAACTACTTTAATTGGGGTTTTATCACTTTGTCTCAAGAACCAAGACCATGTTTATTCAAATCAAAGCAACTATTTGTGATATTGTCTCAATGTTGTTTGTCAGGCTCAACAACTTCTTCATCTTGTCTTTCAACAACTACTTGTGATACTGGCTCAATGGTGTTTGCTTGCTCAACAACTATCTGTGTTATCCCAATCGAGAAACTAGGAGGACTACAGTTGATTTGATTCAAGTCTTCATTCTTCTCAATAATCTGTAGACTCGCATGCTCTTCATTGACGAACATATTATCTCTGTCTCTTGCTGCTATAAATAATTCAAAAAACACAAATACAAAACAATTCAATAATGGTATTGTGCATCAAAAATCAGAGTTCACCCCTCAGAATGAACCCATAACATCTATATGTGAACTTCATAATGGTATTTTGTATCCAGAGTTCATCCATGAGAATGAACTCCAACCTTTATGTGGACTACATTCCAAAACTAACTTTTCTATTCCATTATAGAACAATACTATACCCTAAATTTTCTATAATGTGGACTTCATTTTTGGAGTGAAGTCCCTCATAGAACAATACTATACCCTGAATTTTCTAAGGCACGGACTTCATTATGTGCACTTCACTCCAAAAATGAAGTCCAACCTTTATATGGACTTCATTCCAAAAATGAAGTCCATTATGTGGACTTCATTCCAAAAATAATATACCCTAACTTTTTTATTCCATTATGTGAACAATACTATACCCTAAGTTTTCTAGACTTTATCCCAGGAATGAAGTCCAACCTGTAAAGCATAAATTTTTTTAAAAAAGGGAGAAGAATAGTTTGAATTTTTACCTAGGTTCAAACATTGATCCATATTTAAAGGAACTCCCGTATTGCCTCGTTGGAAATGAAGGTAGCTCTTCTTGACCATCGTATCAAGTAGCTTTTCCATAGCATCAACTTGAGTAGAAGGATTCTATGATTAAGACGGAAAGATAGGAGCGAGGTCTTACGGCGGCTTCCATATCAAGATCGATGCTAGAACAACATTTTCATTCCTCCACTGACCTTCCGTGCCTTCATCCACTTGTTGATTCAAGTATATTGTTTATTTCATCACTCAACAATGAACTCTTGTACTCATCGGGGAAAATTGTACGCATGTATTCACAAGCCTGTTTCGCCATGAATTTCGCGACATTCCCACCTTGCTAGCAATGCATCAACCTCGGGTTGCTTAGAAGACAAGTGTTCTACAAGGGACTCCATCTTCCTGTCCAAAAGTGTCTTTGAAGTTGTTGCTTCGCAAGTGAGTGCTCAAGTTCTTGCCGCTTTAACAAAAGATGCCCCATCTCCTCCGAATGCTTTCTTGTCAACTTTTAATCTCTCGAGTATGTTTAACTCTCGGGTTCTCCATCTCACCAACATGTGTAGCTTTAAGACTTTCTATCCGACCCGACATAAGGTTGAATTCTTCCTCGAGCAACTCAGCCTTTGTCTTGGCCTTTTGTTGTTGAAGTAGCTTTTTTTCGGCCTCTGTGATATTCTTCCGTAAATTTCTCCGATAGCTGCACACACAAAATGAAACCCCAATTACTTCCTCATTCATAATTTGAATTCATTAAAAAGGAATGAACTACGGGGTTCAAAGCAATTGACATTAACAGTCGGAGTTCATAACAGGTTTTAATAGACTTCACTCCTGGGAATGAAGTCCATTTCTATGGAATGGAATGGAGAGGTTTTAATAGACTTCACTCCTGGGAATGAAGTCCATTCCTATGGCATGAAATGGAGAGGTTTTAATAGACTTCATTCCAGGAGTGAAGTCCAATCTATTGCATGGACTATAGAGAGTTTTAACAGACTTCACTCCTGGGAATGAAGTCCATTCCTATGGTATAATGAATTAACAATTTTTTTTTATCTTAAAGTGCCTATTTCATAACAGGTTTGAATGCAATATAACAATATCATATTAATCTACTTTGTTACCTCTCCAAAATCGTCAACATTCATTTCTATGTGACTACAAAGGCTCTCAATGTTCCACCTTGCAAACCTTGGACAGTAGGCTTCTCTATTCTGCACCTTCCACTTGGGTCCTATTTTCTTTGAATGCTCAGCAAACCAAGGCTGCAAAAAAAAAAACTACACTAGTCAGTTTTTCAAATATACAAAATGAAGAAATATACAAATGAACTCGCCAAAAAAATAATGAAACATATAAGTATCTAACGTTTTCATCTCACCAACAAGTAAAGGTAACATCCTTCAGAGAACCTCTTTTCAAGCTTTCCATCAAATGCTTGTGTATGAGATGCGGCAAAGACACTGTACCTAGTGACTCTAGGCAAGCTAGGTACTTGGAGTGTATGGAACCTCCATCACCAGTAGTAACAAAAATGGTAGACAAGAGAAAAGTTCAAACATTGTTACAAGATCTTCAATAGATCCTTTATTCTTAATCAACTCAATAATTTTATCTTTCGGTTACGTATTTTTAATATCAAAAGGTTTCCTTTTCGGTGGATCAAATTTGTAGGTTTTCCGTAACCTTCCACAAGTGTAGTCTGTCTCGGTTTCTTGAGTCCAAGAAAGTCTCTTCTATTCCGCCGCCTGGGATGCATGGTATTCCAAATATTAATGACAACTCTTCATGTGAGGATCTGAGCACAAATGTCTGTTCCCCTACTTTGAAAATGAACACATGATCATTTGAACCGGGAATGAACTGATGTGTGTTGCATATAATTTGATGCAGGTAGTGACTTATTCCATGCGGTAGCAACAATGGTCTCTTCCAAACACTTTGGCTACATTACCCAATGGACTCCTATACAATGCACGTTTACATTCGTCATTCAAAGCCTCTTCATCTTCTAGTGCTTTAATCTTTTGGACAAGTGCAATTACTCCAAAGATAGCTACACTTTATCTTCTTATCTACATTTTTTAAAAGAAAAACAAAAAAACATTAACGCTCAAGGGTTTTTCATAAAATATTAGGTGATATAAAGAAGATAAAGTTCATTCTATCTATGTTATGGACCGTAGAATATATATCTAAAACTTTTCTAGACTTCTCATAACTTCATTCTATCTATGGGATGGACTGGAGAGGTTTTTTCTAGACTTCATTCCTGGAGTGAAGTCCATTCTATTGCATGGACTTCACTACTGGGAATGAAGTTCATTTCTATGGCATGGACGAGAGAGGTTATTCTAGACTTCATTCCTGGAGTGAAGTCCATTCTATTGCATGGACTATAGAGAGTTTTAATGGACTTCACTCCTGGAATGAAGTCCATTTCTATGGCATGGAATGGAGAGGTTATTCTAGACTTCACTACTGGGAATGAAGTCCATTCTATTGCATGGACTATAGAGAGTTTTAATGGACTTCACTCCAGAAATGAAGTCCATTTCTATGGCATGGAATGGAGAGGTTTTAATAGACTTCATTCCCAGGAGTGAAGTCCATTCTATTGCAGGGACTATAGAGAGTTTTAGAATGGACTTCACTCCTGGAATGAAGTCCATTCCTATGGCATAGAAATGGAGAGGTTTTAATGGACTTCACTCCTGGGAATGAAGTCCATTTCTATGGCATGGATTGAAGCGGTTTTAATGGACTTCACTCCTGGGAATGAAGTCAATTTCTATGGCATGGATTGAAGCGGTTTTTCTAGACTTCACTCCTGGGAATGAAGTCAATTTCTATGGCATGGATTGAAGCGGTTTTAATGGACTTCACTCCTGGGAATGAAGTCAATTTCTATGGCATGGATTGAAGCGGTTTTTCTAGACTTCATTCCCAGGAGTGAAGTCAATTTCTAGTAGTGAAGTCTAGAAATGGAACAAGACGAATTGAAAATCTACATGCAACAAGACGAATCGAAAACCAAAATAAAAATTCAGAAGAACAATAAAACATCGAAAATGAAGAATAAAACTTCTGCTACTTCGAATTAGGGTTTTTTGGTACCTTTCGACAGTTTCTTTGATTTGGATTTCTTTAAAACTAGTTCTTCTTCAGCTTCATTTACTCCTACAAACTCAACTAATTGACTGTTTCTTTCTTCAACTTGTTCAACTTCATCGTCAGAAGATGATTCCACTACTTTTTTGCCTTCGATCTTCTCATTTTTAGGGTTTTGATTTCTCTTTTTTTTTCTCTTGTTTTTGATTTTGGGTGTTTTGTTCTCTTTTTGATTTGTGAGGATTATAATGATTTTAATGTTTTGATTTTCTGGATCTTGAAGAAAAAAAGAAGAAGCAGTTTTCTGATTTTAATGGCGGACGAATCAGTTCTCTGAGATAAAACAGTTCTCTGATAAAATGAAAATGAAAGATGGAAAGAGAGAGATATCGTGGAAAAAGAGAGAGATATCGTGGGTGGTTACAGTGGGACCAACGACACGTGTGATTATGATGACGTGTGTAAAGGGTATTTAAGTCTGTTTCATATTTTTTTTAATTGTGGACCAAATGCTAATTTTTTCTAACAGGACTAAACTGATGTGGGCCCAGGCATAAAAGGACCAAAAGATATTTTTGGAGTGAAAAGGTGGACACTTGGCGTACATTAGTTGCACCTCTCTCACGTGTCTTCCTTATCATCATCTCTCGTGACTCCTCCTCATTCACTCGCTCACTCCCACTGTCTCTCTCCTCTCTAAAATCACTCACTCCCTTTATTAACAGAAAGACACTTTAACTTGATTTTAACTCCAACTTCATTCAGGGTTCAATATCCCAAGCTCTGTGTGTGGATCTACAACACACAGCTTCCTCTCTTCTTCCTCATCTGTAAGTTATCTCAATTTCTCTCTCAAAACCATTGTAATTGTCGATTCTCATTTCAATTCTTCTCTGATAAGATACTTTTTTTCTTGTTGATTTTTTTTTTCAGTGAAAATGTCGACGAATGGTACCGATTCTACAAAGATTCCGGCCATTTCAAATCCTTTAGCTGAGAAACCATCAGAAATAGCATCAAACATCAAGTACCATGCAAAATTCACTCCTCATTTCTCCCCTTTCAAATTCCAACCTGAACAAGCTTACTACGCTACTGCTGACAGTGTTCGTGATCGACTCGTCCAAGTAAATCCCGCAAACTCATTCTCAAAAAAAATTTAATCAAAAGATTTCAATTGTGTGAATTGATTTTGTGTTGTTGTAGCAATGGAATGAGACTTACCAGCACTACCACGAGGTCGATCCAAAACAAACGTATTACTTATCCATGGAGTATCTACAAGGACGAGCTTTAACTAATGCAATCGGTAACCTCAATCTTCAAGATGCATATGCTGATGCTCTTAATAAATTAGGACATGATCTCGAAAACATTCGTGAACAGGTATGTGTATTAATCGTCTATTCATTTATGTCAATCGCATTTTCGTCGTTAATTAATCGGTGTTATGTATACTGGCTCACATGATTGTAGGAGAAAGATGCAGCATTAGGAAATGGTGGTTTGGGAAGGCTAGCATCGTGTTTTTTGGATTCCATGGCGACTTTAAATTTACCTGCCTGGGGTTATGGTTTAAGATATAGATATGGGCTGTTTAAGCAGAGAATTACCAAGGAAGGTCAAGAAGAAACTGCTGAAGATTGGCTAGAGGTGTGTATTCTTAACCTCAACTTGTGTTAACTGTTTTTTTTTTTTTAATCTCAAAATCGATTAGTGATTTGTGGTTGGTATTGCAGAAATTTAGCCCTTGGGAGGTTGTGAGACATGATATTGTGTTTCCTATCACATTCTTTGGACATGTTGAGGTTACACCTGACGGATCGTAAGTCTTTTACGTTTAATTTCTTAATACTTACGTTGCATGATTGTAGAAGAAAAACACTATTATTAAATGACAAGAATTGTGTGGTTTGCATTTATATGGAGCATGACATATTATTCTTACTACATATGTTGTGTATGACCGATTATTCTTACTGTTCACTGTAAAAACTTTTTACCTCTTTCGAACCTCTATTGAGTTTCTTGTGTTTGTGCGTCTCCAGTCGAAAATTGGTTGGAGGAGAGGTAATTCAGGCTTTGGCATATGATGTGCCGATTCCTGGATACAAAACAAAAAACACTAATAGTCTTCGTCTATGGGATGCAAAGGCTGTCGCTCAGGATTTTGACTTATTTCAGTTTAATGATGGGCAATATGAAACTGCAGCTCAGCTTCATTCTAAAGCTCAGCAGGTCAGATATAAACCCCTTAACCTTCAACTGTTGTTACTGGTGCTCTCTGTTATATCATTTGAAATTCATTTTTCTGAGTGGGCGAGTGATTAACCTGCCTACAGAAAATGAATGTATAACCTAGTAAACTTTATTAAAAGTTCTTCTCCACTAGTTGTACATGTGACAATTGATTGTCTATCCAATCCGACTGAAACTCCAATCAATTGTCTGTTGCAGATTTGTGCAGTTCTGTATCCTGGTGATGCTACTGAAAATGGAAAGCTTCTAAGGTTGAAGCAACAGTTTTTCCTCTGCAGTGCCTCACTTCAGGTAAATTTATCTCAGCCTCTTGTCAGCACTACATTTATTTCCGTATTTGTACTTTCTGAATGTAGAGGCTATCTGGATTTGAAGGATATCTATCACTTTTTGTCCTCGCCATTCCAGAGTCCCCCATAGCACCAGTGAGAAAAATGTTTTTCATTCGTGATGATTTTCGTTGATTCCTTACTGAAAAGTTCTTTTACAGGACATTATTGCCCGATTCAAGGAAAGGAGAGATGAGAAGGGCTCATGGAATTGGTCTGACTTCCCTACCAAAGTGGCAGTACAACTGAATGATACTCATCCTACTCTTGCTATTCCAGAACTGATGCGTCTGCTAATGGACGTAGAAGGACTTGGCTGGGACGAAGCTTGGGATATAACAACTAAGTATGTCAAACGGTTGCCTGTCCTTATCTTTCTCTTGTGAACTGCAACTTAACAAGTAGATTGGAACAGTTATTTAGCCTTCGACAAAAAAATTCTTAATTTATTATTAAATGGAAATTCATGAGACTAAGTCGAGGATTTTCTTGAACTAGGACAATTGCTTACACCAATCATACAGTTCTTCCCGAAGCACTAGAGAAATGGTCACAGGTTGTCATGAAGAAACTTCTCCCTCGCCATATGGAAATCATTGAAGAAATTGATAAGCGTGTATGTCACCACCACCTCTTATTTCTCTTACTACTTTTTTTTTTCTATATATGCACAGCGTTTTTAGAGATTCTTGTTTCCTTTTGCAGTTTATGGCAATGGTATCTTCTACTCGATCTGACCTTGAAAGCAAGCTCTCTAGCCTGCGCATTCTGGATAACAACCCACAAAAGCCAGTTGTGCGGATGGCAAATATGTGTGTGGTTTCTGCACACACGGTATAATTTCCTTCTACCCCACTTATATGCTGGTCTCTCTTTTTTTAACAACTGATGTATCTCTTGGCTTCCAAAAAGTTCTAAGTCGAAAGAATGCTTCAAAATTCCTGTAGGTAAATGGTGTAGCCCAGTTACATAGTGACATATTGAAGGCGGAGTTATTTGTGGACTATGTCTCTATATGGCCTACCAAGTTCCAGAATAAGACCAATGGCATTACTCCTCGCAGGTGGCTCCGGTTTTGCAGCCCTGAGCTCAGCAGCATAATCACCAAATGGTTGAAAACTGACGAATGGGTTACCAACCTTGATCTTCTTGTTAAACTTCGCCAAGTACGTATTTTCACTATAATGTTTTAGATTAATTCCCTAGTTATTGTTGCCATAAAGGGTTTTGTACTCCAATGACGATTTGTAACTACAATGTGTCAACCAGTTTGCTGATAACACGGAGTTGCAAGCTGAATGGGCATCAGCAAAGATGGCTAATAAACGCCGCTTAGCAGATTACGTATTACAGGTGACCGGTTTGACCATTGACCCTGACAGCCTCTTTGACATACAAGTTAAGCGCATTCACGAGTACAAGAGGCAGCTGATGAACATTTTGGGTGCAGTTTATAGATACAAGAAGCTAAAGGTATGAAAGTAAACATCATGGTTACAAGTTAGCGCTATTTGGGGACTATTATTACTTCCATTTGACATTCCAACCACAAGTTAGCTCAAAAAAGCAAACAGAAAAGTCTACCTTACAGTTTGAGGAAGCATTGAATGACACCTAATATTGATTGTTTACAGGAAATGAGCCCCGAGGAACGGGCCAAGACAACAGCTCGCACCATCATGATTGGAGGAAAGGCATTTGCAACATATACAAATGCCAAAAGAATAGTGAAGTTGGTGAACGATGTTGGGGCCGTGGTCAATAGTGATCCTGAGGTCAATAAATATTTGAAGGTACAGTACAGTTTTTCATAGGGTTACCTTCCTTCCTTCCTTTCTTCTTCTCCTCCCTAGAACAGGAAATATTTCCAAGTCTTCAGTTTCTCAAAATCACCACTTTTGCTATCTTAACATCTCTCAGGAAAATCTTAACAGTTGAACTTGTATCCATGAACTGAAAAATTTATGAATGTGCAGGTTGTTTTTGTTCCGAACTATAATGTATCTGTAGCTGAAATGCTCATTCCAGGGAGTGAATTATCACAGCATATCAGTACAGCAGGCATGGAGGCAAGTGGTACAAGCAACATGAAGTTTTCACTAAATGGTTGTCTCATAATTGGAACACTAGATGGGGCTAATGTAGAAATTAGAGAGGAAATTGGAGAAGATAACTTCTTCCTCTTTGGCGCCACGGCTGATGAAGTCCCGAAACTGCGCAAGGATAGAGAAAATGGGCTGGTAAGATGATTTGATTTCTTTTCTTACTCTAAAACAGGTTGGTGGAGCAACAAGAAATCTCCTTACAACAGTTTTCGTTATATACCTTGCAGTTCAAGCCTGATCCCCGTTTCGAAGAGTCCAAGGAATATATAAGAAGCGGCGCATTTGGTAGTTATGACTATAACCCACTTCTTGACTCTTTGGAAGGGAACACTGGTTACGGTCGGGGTGATTACTTCTTGGTCGGTCACGACTTCGCAAGCTACATGGATGCTCAGGCCAAGGTGGATGAAGCCTATAAGTAAGAACATCGACAACTACTCTCCTCTTCTATTTTTCCAATTTAGTCATTGTGTTCAGCCATCTTGAGCTCCGATAAGGGTTCTTATGATTCTACGGAAAATGAAAATATAGATTAGGATTTTATTTACCTCTTTGTGTTTTCGCTGTATTATTTTGCAGGGACAAGAAAAAATGGCTAAGGATGTCCATCTTGAGCACAGCCGGCAGTGGTAAATTCAGCAGTGACAGAACGATTGCACAGTACGCGAAGGAAATTTGGAACATCAAGGCATGCCCAGTACCCTAAAGTTAAAGCCAATGATGGCTGTTGCTCTTTCTTACATTCATTTGCTACAGAAATAAAATCCCAAAAGAATCTGGAACTATAATGGAGGCGTAAAGCTTGCCTATTTCCATTTGTATGCTATTTTGGTAATTCTCACTTCAATCTATATAAGAAGAATTTCCTATTTTATATTTGTCTTGGCACATGAGACAATATCTTCTTGTAACCCACTGCTTTGATGAACTCATCATCACCCATAAGTACCATCAAAGGCCCCAAAATAAATACAAATGATAGGAGGATTTTGCGTACGGGCTGTGCTTGTATATTTAATCACAGTTGGTACAGTTCACATCAAACAAGTAAATTTTGTTGTTCAATCTGCTTGCCTTTGGACATTTGCTCCATAATTTCTTTTTCGGAAACACCACTGGTGTCCAAAACTGATGGCGCAAATAGTCTCCGAAGACTACAGTGTGGATCCATTCCACAAGGCTCTGGATAACCAGCGCCAAGTAGCCGCTGGAGGCCAACGATGTGATGATTTATAGGACTTCACTTTGGATGTGGAAACTACTACGGCCGAGGGAAAAGTTGATATGATGATTTATGCAACTTCACATGGGATGTGGCGAAAATAGCGGCATTGTTCCCTCAGATAATGGTCTTTTCCAGGCAGCTTTTGCCAAGTATATATGGGCAAAAACTCTAACACTTGCTTTACATCTTGGTGTTAAAAATGTTAAAAAGTTAGTTGTCGAAAGTGGTTCCCAATGTGGGGTGAATGAGTATATGACTTGTAAGCTAGGGAACTGATTATCTACAGGTTCGCTGCGGGACATTAGAGCTATATCCTCTCTTTCTGCTGCTGATGTTTTGTCAAAAAAAAAAAAAAAGCACCAAATGTGGATCGTCATTTCTTGAATCGTATATTCTGTGTAATGATGTCCTCGGGTTTGCAAGGTTCGCTTAGTTTGTTCTTGAATTAACTCGCCAAAAAAAGATAATTGTACGGCATCAAATCAAGAAAATAACCTGTTTTTCCGAGAAAGACTGTAACCATGTTCGAAGAGTCTATCTGAGTCTCCTTCTAAACTTTCAAGGTATGGCATTTTGCCTAAAATCACAGATACAGATGGAACAAAACATTCATTCAGCAATCAAAGATGGATACATTCATGCAGAAAGAAAGGCTACATTTTAAACATAACACCTATAGATAAAACTAAGCTGAGACGCTACACGATCATAGATGGATGGATTCCAAAGCAATTAATTTACTACTTTCAAAGTTCGCCTGCTTAAAGATATGGTAAATGCTTCCACAATTCAGCGAGGAATTTTCCTCAGCATCACACAGGTGTAGGAGATCTTGACCTAGATGAAGCAGATCTTGAGCGTGAGGACAAACTACCACTCCTTGACCTAGGTGGTGGTGATGCACTAGGAGAATAATGTCGTGAGCTCCTACTTTGCCCTCGACGTGGGCTGGGGGAGTAGCTTTTCCTGTGTTTTCTCAATATGGGAGACGCACTGCGAGAGTAGCTTCTCCTTGAGCTCCTCCTACCCCTCGGTGAAACACTCCGACTAAAAGAGGAAGCGTAAGGAGAGTTGTACTGCCTTCTGGAACGGGGCGACAATGAGCCTCTGTGGTAATGCCTTCCACGACGGGGAGAAGCAGAAAAATCACGCCTTCTTGAGTCCACAGAAACAGAACGATCACGCCTTCTACAATAAGGAGAAACTGAACGGTCACGTCTTCTTCTGTAGCGATAGGGAGAGTACGATCGATCATGCCTTCTCATATATGGAGTCACAGAACGATCGCGTCTTCTTCTATGATACGGGGAGTAAGACCGATCACGCCTTCCAGAGTAGGGAGTCATAGAGCGATCACGTGAATGTGCTCGGTAAAATCTCTCGCCCCTACCATCTGGAGATCTACTGTATGGGGAACGAGACCTGGAATACCTGCGCCTGTCAGGGGAGTGTGATATTTCCCTGTCCCTCTCTGAGAAGTAACGAGGAGATCTGGAACGACTCCTACTGCGTGAAGAGTAGCTACAAGATCGGCGGCGCACTGCATCAATAAAAAGTAAATAAACTTTTAAAACACTACTCCAAGCAATAAAACAATGCTTAAACGATGTTACAGATATCATCAATACAAGGAGAGGCTCTCACCATGGGAACTTCTAGGTCCAAGATACCTGCCAGGGGTTGGTGTTCTTCCCCTTCGTCTCTTTGCCTGTATTTAAATCACCAGCTATTGTTAGCTCATTTTGTTTGAAGAAACTACTTGAAAACATAGAACGGGCTACAACAACACAACACTAGATACTAGATGAGCATGCCAAAAAGTAAATAACAATCAATGAAATCTGAAATGCTCAATTTGTAAAAGAATCACAGGGCATACAACCCTCTAGTTATATGTCTGATATTTGCTTGATGAGTTGTTTTGTTCTGATTTGATTTGTTTAATTTGTGAAAGAGCTTTTGAAGTTTGATGAAGAGCTGCTACACAGCCACCTGCTACCAAGAAAACTTCACATGGAAAAGAGCAAACATATCTCAACATTTATACACAAGGGAAGAAACAAAGTGTATGCGATAGATACAGAATTAAGGTTAATATAATTGCAGTCAACAATCTGGTGAAAAACCAACTACCTTTTCCACAGTGATGACACGACCTTCTAGGACCGAACGATCCAGATATTTAAGGCAGCGATTAGCTTCCTCTACATTGGACATAGTCACAAATCCAAACCCACGAGACTCCCTGGTACGAGGATCAACCACAAGGTGGATGTCTACCACCTGTGAAGTCGAAAACACATCAATATGAGTAACATGTACTTATAAATGTAAAGAAGAAGCTGCAACAATGTAGAAAAACAAGGCCAACAATGTCAAGAAGCTGCAACAATCTAGACAACAAGGCCTCATAGACCATTAATCTTAGAATAACACAATTCCTAGCTATATTATATAAACTGCGAACTTCAAGGCAGGACCTGGGTAAGTCATCTATATTATATAAATTGTGAAATGATACACCAATGTGTACATGAGCAGATAATTGAAAGAACCTGGGGGTGTTTCCACAACGAAACGACTATCTGGTTTGGGTGTTCGCAACAGGGTATATGGATAAGTTGCTATTTACTAACATCTAAATAACAACATAGCTTTATGGTTTATATTTTTGCAATCAAACAGGGTGTCAATTATGGATGTGATCAAAATAAATCACGTAAGCAAAACCCTAAGGAACGAAACAAATATTACCTTTCCTCCTTCACTTGAGAAATGTTTCTCCAATTCTTTCTTCGTAATCCGAGGGGATAAACCGGTGACATAGAGATTATTCCCAGGATTTTCCACACTCCTGAAAACCATTTCAAATTTAAAACAAAACCAAATCAAATCCATTGGAAAATCAACAACATATAATCTAATACCGCGGGAAAATTTGTCACATTATTCAGAAACAAAATAATTACCTAGATCGACTCCTCGACCTGGATTTTGATACCGATCTCGAAACAGACCTACTATATCGGTCATATGGAGATCGAGAGCGCGAATACCTTGACCTTCTTGCGTACATCTGCAATCAAAGATTGAACATCAAGAATTCTCAATAATCTAATCGGAATCACACAAATTAAATTCATAATAGTAATCAAACCGTATCTACTTACTTTGATTCGATTGGCAGCAACCAGAAATTTCAATAATCCTGACCTCCTCTTTTTCGTCTTCTATCTCAATTGCAAACTGATTGATCTCATCTCAGATAAGGTTATATAGGAAAAAGAGGTCGCTCAGAAGTTTCTGGATATGCGTACGTGTTATAACTTCAATGCACTTAAATTTCTTCTGGGCCGCATCCAGGCGGGAAAAGAGGCTCAGGCCCAAAGAAACAGAATAATAAAGAACCGTTCTGTGGGGACTACTCAAAAAAGGTGGGGACTATTTTGTGATACAAATGTCCACCCTACATTATAAGGGGTGTCCTAAAATTAGGGAAGACTAATCTGCCCTTATTCTAATTAATCCTAATAACCCACTAATCTAACCCACTACCCACTAATTAAAATCTAAATAAAAACTTAAAATCAGTTTTGAAACTGATTATTTTTTTTCTTCTTCTTCATTTTCTTCTTCTTCTCTTCTTTTCCTCTTCTTCTTCTTCGTAGGCATCGACGTTAATTGTCGATTCGAAAAAATTTCATCGACGATTAATCAATCTTTATAAACAATGCGTTCTAAGCAGACACCAAGAATTTCAGGATTGAAACCTGGACTTGCAAGCATAGCGAATCTCCCAAGTCAATTTCAAATTGATAAACAACTTCAAGCAAAGTTCAGAGACCAAATCAAGCATCCAACAGGGAAAAAGAAGTCCGATTCGAGTGAAATGCAAATCCGTGGGTAATTTCCTTCATACCCATTCTTTTTAATTCGTTATTTGTTGAAGAAATCGATTAGAAATCATCAAAACCCATTGAAAATAGTAGTTACAGTAGATATTTCGGCTAGGAGAATTTTTTGTGTAACCCTAGAATTGCTAACCGAACTTTTAGAAATAAGAACAGTTCTGTGTGCTCGCAAAAAATAGACTAATATCTGGTGACCGAACTACATAGTTCGGTCTGCTCGCAAAAAAATCCCTCGTAATCGAACTCAATTTTTTCTTTGAAAGAATGAGTTCGGTTTTGTCGATAATTTCTCTTGCTAACCGAACTTTTGAAATATTTAGTTCGGTGTGGTCGCAAAAAAACCTCTCGTAACCGAACTAAATTTTTCAAAAGTTAAGAATGAGTTCGGTTTTGTCGATAATTTTTATGGCTAACCGAACCTTTGAAATATGTAGTTTGGTTACCTCGCAAATTTTTTTTTTGCTAACCGAACTATAGTCTGTTAACTTCAAGTGTTGTGTTTACTTTATTCTTTAGTTCTATTTGATTTGACAACACAATATTCTCTTATGTTTAGCTAATACTTTGGTTTTTGTTCATTAGGAACAAAGGAAAAAGATTGAGACTACAACTAGATGAGGATTTGAAAACTGCCCGTTATCGGAAGTCAACCAAGAGAATGTTCGTGATGTAATCCAAGATGTCAATAAAGAGGTGATGGAGAATACAATTGATAATGTTATTGAAGAAGAGCAAGGAAATGAAGACCAAGGAAATGAAGAGGTTGAACAACAACATGTTGGAAATGTAGAAGAAGAAGAACTAGAACCCGGCAAAGAAGGAGAAGGACAAGAGGAGGAAGAGGAGGGAGACGATGAAGAGGAGGAAGAGGATGGAGAAGAGGGAGAGGATGATGATGAAGAAGAAGAGGAATAGGATGGAGAAGAGGGAGAGGATGATGATGAAGAAGAGCAAGAAATTGTTCCTGTTAAAGAGAAAAAGAAGCCGAAGCCGCCTAGCAAAAGATACTCACACATTCCCCATGCTGATTTGTGTTTGCCACCAGTGGACCCAACTTATGGTACTCCAAATGATGGAGGGGCAACATTGTTTGGCTACAAACACTCATGGTCTGCGAAGATCTATGCGACAAAGGTATTCTTTAAGTTCATAGTGTTACGTTATTTTCGTATTAATAGTGTTTCGTCAAGTATTAATAGTGTTATGTTCTTTTCGTAGGATCATAACGATGTTGTTAGTCTTATTAAACGTCAAAAGGCATCCACATGGGATCTTTCTTTGGAGTGTGACGAGTTTGTAGCCAAGGTTAAAGAATGTGTGTTATGGAGAGCTATTGATTTAGCACATGTGGAATTTGACACTGTTGCCGTATCCGCATTTCTCGAGAGGCATTATCCCGAGACATATACTATGCATCTTCCATTCGACGAGATGGGAATTACTCCAGATGATTGCCATAATATCACCGGCTTACCAGTGGAAGGTAAATGTCTTCGAGAAGGCTACAACCCCTCAATGAGTTATGAATCTATTGAAGATTTGGCTATAATATGTCTAGGATGGGATGCAAGAAAATCTCAATGTGAGTTTAGACGTGCTGTGAGGTCCCCTAAACGTGGAGATGAGTATAATCCAAGAGAGGCATATGGATCATTGAAGAAGAAGGTCAAGAAATTCAAGTTGGTAAAGTTGAAGGCAGCATTTGGAGAGACAAAAAAGAAGGTGTAGAAAGGAAAGTTGGTGATGGACAGGGAGACCTTTAGGCATCATGTCACCGCTTATTGGTTATATATGCTAGGAACTGTCAGTTTCCCCGACACTTCTGGAAATAGGGTGGATGCACATTATCTACAACTTTTGGATAATCTCGATGAGATGAACAATTACTCTTGGGCCACTGGTGTGCTTGCTTTTGTTTTGGAAGAGATGAACAAAGGGTCGAGGATTAAGTGTAATCAAATTGGAGGTTACCTAACTCTTGTTCGGAGTGAGTTTTTCTACATTGTTAATTAGCAAATTATTCACTAAATTTTTCTGCTTCCAATTCAATTTTCATGTACGTGGATATTTTCATATTTTCGCATAGGTTTGGATTTACGACCACTTCCCTAAATTGGGATTGGCTATGGAAAAAGACCCTTATCCCTTGAACAATTGTCGGCATATTTTCCGTTCATTTTGAATATACGGTTTTTTTAGAACTTCTATTTAATTCTATCAATGTCGCGCTTGAAGTAATTTTCCATAGCATTCCACACGGTTACGAAATTATCAACACATACAAAGAGATTCTTCTTCAACTGATGGTGAGCCGACTCTACTAAACTTGTCGCTTGATTTACCAAGTGTTTATATTGGTTAGTATAAGCATTAACAAACCTCTCTTTGTATGGTTCCAACCATTGGCGAAGAACATACGACACAACACCGAGGTAATCGGGAGTATCCCAATGGGCGATGAACTCCGCAAGATTTAGATGATACTCTTCCTCGGTAAGAGACCAACACAATAATTCCAATTCACCGTTGAAAGCAACCCATTTAGCGTAATTTGCTTCGTATTGTTTTTCAACTTCCTCTTTTGCATCCGCTCGTTAATGTTCCGGTAGCATCTTAATCTCTTCATATCCCTTTTTCTTGGGTGGACAAATTATTGGCTTGCACCTATTTATCAAATTACACCATATATGGAACGTACAAAGCATATTATGTGCTTGTGGGAACACTTCCTCTATTGCATTCATCAATGCGAAATCATTATCTGTCACTATAACCCCGGGAATATCATCACCTCAGAAGATTTCCTTAACTTGGTTTAGTGCCCAAATGTAACTAGGTTCTTGCTCATCCCTTAAGAAACAAAACGTCATGGTAAACGGTGACTTCGTCGAAGTACGCCAAACAATATTCAACTATGGCATCGCCTACTTGTTCGTCTTATAAGTGCAATCCATTATTAGAACTTCATGAAAGCATTGAGCCAATTGAACACTCGTCGGATGCGCAATAAAAAGTTGTGTTATCTCTCCATCCGAATCACATCCTTTTGAACCGCGTAGTTTTTATCTTGGGCCAAAAAAAATAATTGTTGCATTACTTATCTATCTCTCCATTCATTCCTTCTAATTGTCTCAATTGCATTGTAAATTGTGGACAAAGATGAGTGGTTATCCTTGTTATCCTCCTTTAGTATTTGGAGCATTTGAACCGGTGAAATACCCATTGTCCTCATTTAGCTAACTTGTCCATCTCTTTAGGAGTTAGCTTTGCCGCCATGAAATATCCTTCAAGATGCTCCGGACGAGGATGATTATGACAACCTTGCATAACCCTATAGAGAACCCATCCACCCAAATCTTCGTTCAAATTAAATGCAAGCTCGAATGGTCAATGAATCTTCTTTGAGAAAGTTTTGTTCTTCCTATTTGTCTTTCCTTTATAAACATAACCCTTCCTCTTGTGGCTTTTATGGGGATCACCGCTTCTCTCACAAACCATTTCAAAGCGAGTTTTGCTTTCTCTCCCATTCAATACTAATATGCACATGTCTTTTTGTGCATGTTGTCTAGCCCAACTCTTTGCATCTTCCGGATTTTGGAATACCAAGTCATTCATGTAGTGATGGGATGTGTCATCGTACAAAATACCAACTGGGGAAGGTTGGTTTTCCATTGGTTCTATTGGATCACATGGAACCTACAAGTAATAGCACAACGTCAATACCATAAAAAAAATTCTTACAAGTTCGGTAATGTAAATTTTTTATAGACCCTACCGAATACACAGTTCGGTTATGTAGTTTCCAGAAATAATTGGGGCCTTACCGAACTCGATCTTTAGATTTTTTATGTATAAGTTCGGCAATGAAACAGAAAAAATCGACTAAACCGAACTCGAAGGTTCGGTTAGAAACGCTGTATTTATATTTTCTGCGACATTACCGAACATATAGTTCGGTAACAAAAGTGTTGATATCGACTCAACCGAACAATGCACTGTAAACTCTATAAAAATAGTTCGGTTACATGTTCTGGAAAAACATAACCGAACTCTAAAAAACCACCATTAACATGTAGTTCGGTTACTCAACGTCGCTAAATTTAGTAACCGAACTACACATTAAGAACGGTTCGGTTACCTCGCAAGCTAAATCTGGTAACCGAACTAGGTTGACCTAACCAAATTTTTTCCAGAAATTTTGAGTTTGGCCAAATTTTTGCACAATTCAAGCTACATTAACTAAATATGAGTCATACTTGAGTACCCATAGCTTCATCTTCAGGTTGTGGCTGATAAAATCCATCATTTGTTTGGTTAGCTTGAGTTTGGGGCAAAAAGCTTTCATCATCTAACAAATAACTCGTTTCCGGATCATTAGAAGTATTGACAAATACACTATGAGGTGAAGGGGGTTCTGATTCTGAGGACAGTGACGAAATTAGGGGGTGGCTTAGGGGTGCTGCATCCACCCCCAAAATTCTAAATACAACCTAATTTTCATTTTTTCAAAGAAAATTTTTGTGGGGAAAAAAAATAGCCCCCCTTAAAATTTGATTTTTAGCCTACTGTATTCGATTTAGCCCACCTAGATGTTCAATCCTGCTTCCGTCGCTGTCTGAGGATGAGGTATCATCACATGAATCACTCAAATCATAATTACTAAACTCAAAAAAAGATTTTTTGGGTACACCCATCTTCTTCTTCATATCATCCATCTTCTTCTTCTTCTTATCTCTCAATAATAATGTTATAACAAAACAATCCCACTAATATAACTCACTAATCAGTTACTAATCATAACACTAACACTAATTAATCATCACACTAACTAAGTTTTTCATTAAGGGTAAAGTAGGTATTTTAAAAAAAAAATCAGATAAGGGTTGGTTGAAAATTACTACCAATAACCACCCAAAAACTTGAGAGTAGTCCTCATTTTTTTAGTAGTCCCCGAAAAACAGTTCATAATAAACTAGATTACCGCGAGCGGTGGGGAGGCCGACCAAGAAAACGTTAAGTGTAGAGCAAATTTTATAAAAGTAATTAGTTTTTTTTGGTGGTATTGTTCGTGTTATCGTGTCATGTCAATGCAATGAAGCTCCTTACTAAATCACAATCGACAAATTTGCTCCAAGTCGTATACACGTAGGCGTAGGTCGTTTTTTTTTCTTTTTTTTTTTAATCATCCAAGGTCTTTTATACAAACACGTGGAAATGAAACTTCGTCTTATTCAAACAAGTAGAACGCAGCTTCTTTGCTTCCTTTCTATCTCATTTACTCACCCCAAACTCAAACCAGATCCCTCTAAAGGCATTTGCCTGCACTAATGAATTCGAAGGCGCAAATTTCTTGATGGTTTGGATTTGAATCTCATTTATGTTATTGATTTTCGAGACTCATGAGCCAGGATTTACTACTCATGTAAGTTTGATGTATTTATTTTTCTTACATTTGGGGTTAATTAGCACTTTTGATTTAACATGGCTCTAATTTAAGATCCCATCAAATGAGGTTGGGAGTTGATGGTTTACCGGCAAGTAAGATTCTTCATTTTTTTCAAATGAATTTATCATATTTATGCATCTCAAAACCGGATACATGTGGTATACAGGCCGGGTTTGGTTTTAACCGACCCGCTAACTCTGTTATGATTTTGGTTGATGATCAACTCTGATCTTACTTAATTTCTTCTTATTTATCGTGTTCAGTTGTAAGAGTCAGTTAACGCGTGACTTCTGAATGCGGGTTTTGAAATTTGGTGAAGTATGATTGTGTTAATTATCATAATATGATTGAGTTACCAAAAATTGGAGATTTGGAATTTAATTTCGTGATTGATCGATTCTGATCGATTTACTGGATATTTTGAAGAAGTATTAATTGTTAATTGTTGGACAAATATCTTCGTTACCGATTCTCCAATAATACAACTCGTGTATTATCCACCGATCCGTTACAACTCTTTGTAACATGGTTTTCATTTATGTATTACATCTTGTAATAAACCAACAAAATAAGAAAACAAGGATAGAAAACGATGATCAATCACAAAATATAAACAAACTTACTTGGGTGTATTGAGGCGAGTAATCTCTTTGCTTAAGACATTTGATGCCCTGTATATAATGTTGTTACAGATTTAGCGGCATATGTCTCCAACATTCAACAATACCTCGATGTTTTTCAAGACACTTCGATAACACCGAACAGCGAACGCGAATTGATGTAGCACAAACTCTTCTTTAACTCTTGAAGACACATGCAAACACTTAAAATTTCTAGTACTAGTTTTATGACTCTAAAAAACACACCCTTGCAATGGAGAATGAGTGGGGTTTATATAGGCTAGAGGTGACTCTTGGAGAAGTCCTTTCATGAAGAGTCACAACCCTTAATGGAGAGTCACATCCTTTGGGATAAGACACTAATGTTGAAAAGACTCAAGTGAGTTGACACACCTATTCATATTTCTATTCAAAAATTCCAACATTAATTTGCTTGTTTGATTGTTTTAGAAGGAAATTTCTGACCAATTTGTTCAATTATCTCAAATTGTACATCAATTTCATGAATTATTATCTCAAAAAAATCAATTTTAATTTTCTTGCACAAAGTTTGTGACTGACATGGTGCAGATTTCTTTATCATCACATAGAAGTCCTCCCTTTGGGTCGGCCAATTAGAAAAGTGTGCCTCCGGCCTCCCCATTCATAAGCAGCCGCACTCGCAACTTTATCCCCGGACAAGCTATCTCCACGGGGATCACCTGTAAACGCAAGAACCATGGTTTGGTATCTAGGCTTTTCCATCTTGGGTGAAGTCAGTGTAGATATAAACTTTTATTTGAAGAGGCTTAGGAATTATTTGGCTAGCCATAACATCGTTGACATTTTTCTACTATTCATAGGATATAACTTGTTATTCATATGGGAACCAGTGCCTAGTTTGTTATTAGGCTTCCAACATCTTCTTGTAATTTTTAATTTAAAAAAAAAAAAAAAAACTTTGATTGACTCGTCATTCTGGTATTATGTAAACTAACTGGGAGCTATAGAAATTTAAGTGGACCTGATATAAGATTACTTTAATTCCCTTGCTTCAATCAATAAAAATAGCCCCACGTTTTTTTATCATTTATTTCATTCTCCTTTTTCTAACCTACCGACGGAAACAATTTTGCACTCGCAGTGCGAGTTCAAAAGTTGAATTCGCGGCTCCATAGTCGTAGGATGTGGTAGATATGACATCAGCAAACTTAACAGTTAAGTTTTGAAATATCTCTGGAAATTTCGAAATATCTCTGGACGTGGTAGATTTGACATCCTACGACTATGGAGCCGCGAATTCAACTTTGAACTCGCACTTCGAGTGCAAAATTTTTTCCCCTACCGACCACTCTCTCTTTTTCTCTCTTGCATCATATTCAATGAAAAAACTTGTGGATTAATTCGTCTGTAATTGTCGATTAATTGTTTCAAACAAGTTTAGTGTGTCAAACAAACTACTAGAAAACCTACGGGTGACCCTCAATTTGGAAAGACAATGCAACATTACAAGCGAAAAAAGAAATCAGTTGGTGAAGAAGAAATCTCGGAACTTGAAGAAACCGAAGAAATGACGAGATTAAGAAAATAAGTGATGCTATAAACTCAATCCACTACTTTATTATGTTGTTTGAATGTCAAAATTAGGTTTAAAAATTTGTAATTGTAATTATATGGCAACCACCATGATGATTATTCATTTTTGCCTTAGGACATCATTCTTCGTTGAACGAGTATCGTCGACGAATTTTCATCTCTCAAAGTAACATTGACAGAGTCTTCAAGACAATCTCAAAGCCTCGACGACTAATAACTGCCAGAAAACTTGTTTTTCGGAGTTCAATTTTGTTATTAGTTATCATGGTTTTGAAAAACTAACTTGACGATTAAGTAACGGTCGTCACTTTGTTGCATTTTTGTCCATGACGACCAATAATCGCACAAACAAAGTTCAACTTGTTTGGATAGCACTTGTTCACTGAGATTGATTATTTCGATAATCATTATCCTGGTTTGATCTTAGGCCAAATAAATTTATATTGATTTAATAGAAGATCATTCACTCTATTTTATCTCCGTTCTAAAGATTGATTTGGAAGATCGATAAGAGAGTTAGTTAATGAAACAAATTTAGTTATTTGATGTTTTAGATTACGATCCAAATGAGTAAAAACGAGGTAATTTAAGTGGACCAAGAAAGTATGCCGGGAGGACTAAAAACGAGGTAAAGTTACCTTATGCTTTTTCGAAAATCCTAATTAAAAGTAACCCTGTTTTTTATCAAAATCATCTCATTTTGTTTTCATTCTTCTAATCGAACAACCACTCTCTCCTTTTCTCTCCATCTCCATCGTATTCAAACGAGAAAACTTATCGATTAATCCGTTCTCAATAGTTGATTAAGCGTTTCAAATATGTTGAATCATGTCAAAAAAAACCACTAGAAAATCTACTGGGGGCTCAAATTAGAAAAACAATGCATTTGTCAATTTGAGAGGATTGTCACCTTATCTGTATCCAATCTAATTCATTACGGGTATTAAATTTCTCGTTCGCATCCAATGCAAGGATGAAAGGATTAGACGCGGATAATCCAATGGTTTTGTTTTATAACTAATTTAAAATTTTACAATAAAGAAATATGTAAAGGCAGCAAAAATGATTTTATCGATCCATAATTGTAAAACAAGAACATATAGGCCATTTCAGAGCGGAAAATTAGTGAATACATGCTCAAACATCACAACACCATGTTACTGTTTTGTCACAAGCACAAGATATCACCTTAACATGACCGCTTCGAGAAAGTTTTCCAGTGCAAAACATTGCCCATGGACATAACTAAGACAATTAATTTTTGTTTATTGTTTAGAAGTCAAAACATGTTTATATGCTATGACTAATCTGGCAAATATATCTAATGTCCAGTGGATTTTCAAGGTCACATCCGCGCCCAATCCGTAATCCATTGGATTTCAAAAATCTCATTCGCATCTAACCCATTAACGAAAGGTCTCGGCACCCACGTATAAACATACGGTTGGCCTGCATCGAATCCACGAATTCTGGGCCAAATACTCACCTCTAATAGGCGTACGTGTTTGTTGATGGTGGTTTTTAAACAAAGGGTAAAATCGTAAAACCCCAAATAACCTAATGTCACCGGTGACACATTTATTAGAACATTTAATACATGTAGTCAGTAATTAATATGGGGTATTTTTTCAAATTAGGGTTACAACGAGCAAAACCCTAATTCACCTCCGTGCCAATGGCAAATCATGCCAGCCACACCTAGCCCAAGCTAGCCGCGCCATGCCAAACGCACTTTGCCTTGGCCCTAGCTATGCTAGTCACACCAAACGCGCCAAAGCATGCCAACCATGCTAGCCGCACCTCCGTGCCAATGGCAAATCATGCCAGCCACACCTAGCCCAAGCTAGCCGCGCCATGCCAAACGCACTCTGCCTTGGCCCTAGTTATGCTAGTCACACCAAACGCGCCAAAGCATGCCAACCATGCTAGCCGCACCTCCGTTCCAATAGCAAATCATGCCAGCCACACCTAGCCCAAGCTAGCCGCGCCATGCCAAACGCACTCTACCTTGGCCCTAGCTATGCTAGTCACACCACGCCAAGCCAAGCACCCTTACCTTGGCCCTAGCCACGCCATGCCAAAATGGCGCCCGCGCCTAGGCTTGCAAACCGTGCAACCTAGGCCAAATTGGCCACGCATGCCATTGGCACATGCCAACACACATCATTTGGTAGCTTTCCTTACAAGGTCGTGACCCAAATTGGCCACGCATGCCATTGGCACATGCCAACATGCATCGTTTGGTAGCTTTTCTTACTGTGCCGTGACCCTAATGGCCACGCATGCCATTGGCACATGCCAACACGCATCGTTGGTAGCTTTTCTTACCAGGTCGTGACCCTAATGGCCACACATTCCATTGGCACATGCCAACACGCATCATTCGGTAGCTTTCCTTACTGTGCCGTGACCCTAATGGCCACGCATACCATTGGCACATGCCAACATGCATCGCTGGTAGCTTTTCTTACTGTGCCGTGACCCTAATGGCCACGCATGCCATTGGCACATGCCAACACGCATCGATGGTAGCTTTTCTTACTGTGCCGTGGCCTAATGGCCGAGCATGCCATTGGCACATGCCAACACGCTCGCTGGTAGCTTTCATTACCTAGCCGTGGCCCTAATGGCCGTGTGTGCCATTGACGCATGCCAAACACGCACGCTGGTAGCCTAACTTGCAAGCCGTGCAACCTAGGCCAACTTGGCCGTACGTTCCATTGGCACATGCCAAAACCCACGCTGGTAGCCTAACTTTCAAACCGTGCAACCTACCACCAAGGCAGTCCGCACATGCCATTGGCACATGCCACACACGCCACTAGAAGCTCTGGCATTTCCACTTACACTCAACGTGCAACCTACCACCAAGGCATTCCGCACATGCCATTGGCACATGCCACACACGCCACTAGCATCTCTGGCATTTCCACTTGCACTCAAGGTGCAACCCGCAACAAAGGCATTACGCACATGCCATTGGCACATGCCATACGCGCCACTTGCACTCAAGGTGCAACCAACACTCGAGACATCAACACAAGGCGGGGATGCTTTCCCGGGGTCTTGGTTTGGCGGTCAAAGATGCGGCGTACACTACGCTCACATTAAGAAAGCGTGAATAGGAATAAAGCGGTAAATAAATGAGAAAATAATGGTGAAAACGTTTTCACCCATAAACACCATGTGGTTACCACCTCCTCCCATTATTTCACCCTTTACTCTCTTCCTACATGAGGCCAGGGTACGTTTCAATCTCGACTTGTATAAATAGGTCTTACCTATTTCCACCAGACAACAAGTCTCGGTCGGGAGAAAAACACAACACTCTCGTAAAAGGCAACTTTGCAAGCTCTCCAAAAAATCTTTCATCTCTTGCAAGCTTCAAGCTTTCACTTTCGATACAAGTCAAGACACTAGTCTCCCAGGTTATTCTCGGTCTCAAAGACCTTTCTTTGCTTCCCTCCCCAAATCAACCCTTCTCCTCCACTTTGTGACCGAAGCAGTCCCGGAACGGCCATTTCTTGGTTTAGGCCGGACTTGTACAGATTGATCTCTCGAATCTAGAAAGTGCTCACGTGCAACACATTTGTTTAGGGTTTAAACCAGTTTCTTACTCACCTACCGAATTTACCAAAATCGACGGAAATGATTTTTACCCATAAACAATTGGCGACCACAGCGGGAGGATTGATCTATCGGCTACAATATCAGACTGTCGATCTTTTTCTTCGACCCAGATGTCAAGATGGTAGGGGAAGGCGACTCAATCCGACTCAATTACCAGACAACCCGGTTACCAGTCGTAAAGATTACACAAGAAAACTGGGGACTCGCTGAAGATGCTACCAGCGATTGGGGACTTGATGGCGATGCTACCAGCAAAGCCGCCTTTTACATGGAGAGGGGCGTGTTCGCAGAAAAGAAAAAAAACCTATGAAGTGAGTAAATTTAGATTGGGCAAGATATACGATCTGTATTTAGGTTCTTAGTAAAACCGTCATACTATTGCGTCTTGTGCCGATTGCTAGCACACACTTTCATAAAAGCAATATTCCTTTCACAAAACATAATCAGAGTTATATTATCAAAACCATTCATCCCAGAAATAATCTAATATCCTCAAAAGCTACCAGCTGTCTATCAAAACCGGTCGTACTTTGAACCAGACATCCAATATATTTTTCAAAAAAAAAAAAAAAAGAAGAACCTAAATGAAAGTTTAACAGAGAAACATTCAAGGAAAATCATCCAACAGACAGTGTTGCTCTTCTTGGAGAAAGTCAACTTTGCATCTTCAAGAGCCTCTCTTCATAGTCAACATCTTGGAAAGCTTTTCGAGTTCTACCTCTGTCGTGCAATCTCCCTGCAGAAAGGCTTTCGGCCTTCGCATCTTTCGACTTCTCGGATCTCGGCAAGGCCTTCGAAAAACCACGAGCGTTGAACTCCTTTTCACGCACACGTCGCGATGGTGCTCCCAGGTCGACAATAACGTCTTCGAAACGGTGTGGCGGTCACCTCACGCATATCCTCGATGGAAGATAAAGCCTCTTCCACACGCTTAACCAGCGCAAATCGACTAGTGACCTTCTTGGTTGTGGCCATATGTCCGTACTTCTCCCAGTTCGGCACTTAGCCAAGACGCTTAAAACCGCCAACCAAAGACATGACCTCGGATAAGGAACCAAGTATGGGGATCGAAAATGGCGCCCAGAATCGGCCTCACGACTCGCAAAGGGTCTTTTTCCATGTCTACGGCAGCAACCATCGGGGAATCATCCAACGTTTGAACCACATCTCGTGCCCGACGATTGGCTAACTCCCATCTCCAAGTCACCGTGATGGTCACTGTGAGAAAGTTTTCGTGTGGCTCCGCCCAGAATCGTCTTCCGAACCAGTTCCTCTGCGAACTTGAGTTAGACATTTTTCCAAAAAACGGGAGAAGAAAGAAAAAGAAGCTCGAAACTCACCGAACCACTTTCAGAAAAAGAACCGGTCTTTGTCAGGAAGAATCACTCTCACTTGTCGAACTTTCTTCTTTCTCTGGCTCATCACCGTTATGAGAAGGCTCGGTCTGGTGGAATTCTTGAAGAAATTGTCGTCTCTCGCAACGCGCGAGGGCGCGAATGCATTAACACTACAGAAGCCCCGGAAGAAACAAGACACATGTTTTCAGCAGAAATTCACGTGTTTTGAGACAAACTAACAAGGAGGCGACACATACCTGGTTATTGGAAGAACTGAAAGACACGAGAGCTGGGAGAGGATCTTTTGAAACCGCCCGGAACCCGCCAACACGATTCTTCGTTCTCTGTTCCGCCTGGGGACTTTCCGAGTTGCCAAGCAACTTTCGCTTGAGATCTCTCAACATTGGATACTTCTTCAAAAGCTGGGGGGAAGGTTTACAACGAAAATTCTCCACCACGTTATTTACAAAATCTTGGATCATAATGAACTCATCGTACAGGAACTCATTATAGCCAAAAGTCGTCGAAGTTACTCTTCCGTTTGAAAGAAGGGAAGGCGGATACCCGACTCAAGGGCATCGGCATTGAGGGCGGCACGCAATGAATCCTTAGGAACCACATTTTGGTAAGAAAGAGGCACCCCTTGATGAAACCCATGTGACGAGTAAAGACGGTCAATATTGAAGCAGCTATTCGGAAAGACCCCATGAAGAAATACGGCATATAACAGGACATGCGGCTTTGAATAAACAAGTTTTCACCAACACTCAAGCTGCCGTCCAAGAAGATAAAGACATGATCGGAGCAGAAGCAAAGGTGTCAATTTGAGTCACCGACCTATGGACCGGATCCCATGGGCGAAAAATGATTTCATGCGACTTATCGAGAAGACTAACCAATCTCATGCCAACTCTTGGACGCCTGTTCACCCATCGAAGAATTCGGGAGCCGCCCCAACTCGCGGGAATCGAAGGAAACGGTTTCGGAGCGTACTTATCAAAGTGCTCCCATAACCAGGCTTGCAGAAAAGCAACGTGCACATATGAATCCACTTTCATGAAACCATTCGAAACTCGCATGTTCGCAACTAGGTGATCCAGATGCACATACATGGAACCAAGGAATAGCTTGCCAATGGGAAGAACTTCACCTTTTGCCAACTTCACAAAGCAATCACTAGCAACTCGGTCTTATTTCCTTCTTGCCGAACCGTCATCAAAAATGTCTCTAGACAACCGAGAGAGCCAAAAATGCTGCAACGTGAAGATAAGCGCTTTTCTGTTTAGGTTCGGCTCGTCCAGGAAACCATTGAGATATCCACCAGCTATAAAAGCACCTTTCATCTGTTTCGGACAGAATCCTTCGACTTCGCAGTGGAGTCTTTTCGAGCGAAATCTCCCAACTTAGCGGCAAGGTCATCCCGCATCTTCTCCTCACCTTTAGACAATTGGATGTTAAGATTCCCGATTACCGGAAGATTCAGCAAGAGAGCCACACTCTCCAAGGAGAAAGTTATTTCACCCCATCTACATATGATCGTATGGGTGTCCGAACACCATCTGGAGATAAAAGCAACCAAGCCGGGGATATCCTTCCTAACGGAGACTATGAAGCTCGGCGGTATCAATAATCTCTGCGCTCGAGTAAAGTTGGTATTTATGTGCTCCTTACTCACCATGAACTCAACCCATCTATCAAAAAGAACGCAATGGGCTTTGACACATCCACGAAATCAATGTTGGAAGAAGAATATACCCCTTTATGAAGACAGGAACCGTATGGTGTTCTCCGGGCGGGCGAACGTGTTTTCTTTTCATCTTCACCACCGGTTAACAAAATTGGCACGAAACCTGGGTGATTCTTCCGAGCAGGGGCGAGGGGTTTGGCAAAGAATTCATCATCCGTGTTCGGTTTGGAATTATGAACATCCTTCGATGAAGCGAAATTTTGTTCAGGTAACATCTTGTCGATTTCTTCATAACAATTTGGTAACAAGATATACGCACAAAACAAACGGAGAAAGACGAAATTATCTCACGACACATAACCGCACCCAACAAAAGGAAAACACTGGAAAACAAAAAAGGGGGTATTCTCTACGGGTTCAAAGCGCACGCGTAGTATTTTCTTCAGTCCGAAATTCATATATGCAATATTTCCTATGGGTTCGAAGTCATATGAAGCACATATACAGTATTCTTCTTCGGGATTCATATACAGTATTCTCTACGGGTTCAAAACCGCACACGCAGTATTTTCTTCAGGGTTCAAAATTATATACGCAGTATTTTATACGGGCTCAAGTGCGTCTGCAATATCCTACTTCGGGTTCAAAACTATATACGCAGTATTTTCTACGGGCTCGAATGCGTCTATGGTATCCTTCTTCGGGTTCAAAATTATATATGGAGCATTTTTCTACCGAGTTCGAATCATATATGCGGTATTTCCCTTGGGTGCATATATACTGATATTTTCTACAAAAGCACGCCAAGAAATCATATGCGCAATATCATTGCAACGATTATAAAAAGAAAACGCCTACTCTTAGGGTTTTCACCTACATGAAAAGGGAAACAAGAGAAGTCTTGAAAGACATACACAGGCCGGTTTTTCTTTGTGACTCTCGCTAGTATGAAAAGATGAAAGAACAAAGTGCAAGATGAGAGAAAGGGATTTTATATATATATGGGCGTGAAGATTCTGAAATAAGGAAGGATTTCCCTTTACCAAAAATCGTGCGTATAAGGAACGGGCCCACAAGGGCGCCCAACTTCCCAACGTCGCCCAAGTTGCACCGGTCCCACCAGTTGCGCCAACTCCCAGATCAGCCCAAGCCACACCGGTCCCACCAATTGCGCCCAACTTCCCAATGTCGCCCAAGTTGCACTTGGTCCCACTAATTGCGCCAACTTCCCAATGACCGCCAAGTCGCGCGCCTAGCACACTCAGCTTCCCCACTTTGCGCCGGTCCCACCCGCCTAGCACGCTCGGTTTTCAAACTCGCGTCAACTTCTCAATGACCTTGACTTCTGTCTCTCAATGATGTTGACTTCCCAATTGCGCCGGCCTCCAGGTTGTGCAAAGCGCCGAGGCAAGGATTCCAAATCCTATTTATAAAAGGTCGGACAAGCCTCCTCAATTCTCTTTACGATTTCTGTGATAGTTTGTCACCATCTTATGCTTACCTGCAACAAAGCTCCTGTTCCGAGCTAGCGGGGGACTTAATGTTGATGGTGGTTTTTAAACAAAAGGTAAAATCGTAAAACCCCAAATAACCTAATGTCACCGGTGACACATTTATTAGAACATTTAATACATGTAGTCAGTAATTAATAGGGGGTATTTTTTCAAATTAGGGTTACAACGAGCAAAACCCTAATTCACCTTTGTGCCAATGGAAAATTGATAGGTGTAGAATACACCGTATTTACTATCTAGAGTTTATGCTTTCTTTGCTATTTCTTCTTGTAAATTATGTATTTTACGCATGTTTTGAGTTTCATAGGTGTTTTGGAGTCTTTTAACCAAAAGAGGAGAATACAAGCATTTGGAGCGAAAAGCGCAATAAGGTCAATTCATCGGCGATATTTGGAGCAGAGAATTAGGTTGTCGGTTATACAGGAACCGATAGGCCAAATAACTTCATGTGGCCCTTATCCGGCCATTGGATGTCTTTATCATGTCTGTATATTTTGCCCTGAATCTGTCGAGGAGAAGACGGTTTCTCCCCAATCATTTCATCTCTTTAGTTCCCCCATTTCTCTCTGTCTGCTGCTTTGATTTTCAATACGATGGAGAAATTCGGAGCGAGATGGAACTTGAGTATGAGTGGGTTCTCGAAATCGGATGGGTTCGGAGCTTCCGAGCCGGGGTTGTCTACGAGACGATGGATCCGTCATTTGTTGATTCATTGAGAAGAAGAACCTGCTGATATTGAGAGTATGAATTGAAGTTAGGGTTCGATAATGGGGTCGAATTCGTGTACTGTTGATGCTAATTTGAAGAATCAATTACAGTAAATGGTTGTTGGTGTTCATGGGGATGAGGTCGAATTAGGAAGAAAAATGAGATCCGAAGAATAAATGGGTATTGATGAATTCAAATTGGATTTGCCACTGTTATCGATTTAGAGAAGGAAACGGGTTAAATCTGTATGGAACTGAGATGGTTAGGAAGATGAACTCAAGTTTCCATGGCTGCTACTGTTGGAGATTTGAGGAGATGATGGAGTCTGTGAATTATGGGTTGAGTTTGTCGTCGATTTGAGAGATGGAATGATGGTGTTGCTGATGACGCTGGTTGTGTAACTGAATCAATGCAATGGTTGGTGTGAGGCTGAGTTGAATGGAGCTGCAGATATAGTGCTTCATAGCTGAGAAGAGAAGGTGCTGATATTGGTGCAGCTACAGAATATGGAGTTGTTGATTTGTGTTGTTGCAGTTAAGATGGAAATGCAGGTGGTAATGGATGTGGAGATTGCTACAAGACAGTGTATGCTAGTGGAAGCAACTGAGACTAATGAGAAGGGTTATGGCCTGAGAATGTCTGATGCTAGTCGAATTTGAGGAGAGACGGAATTGGAGGTGAAATCAGGGTCTGAGGTATGAAGTTGTAGCTGGAGTTTGTGTTACTCTTGAGCTCAAGATGGAACTAGTGGTGCTGATCCATGGAAAATGGCAGGATAAGGCAGATGGTGTTGTTATGAGCTGAAGGCCAAGTTGGAGTTGTTGTAGATGTTTACTGAAAGTTCAAGAAGTTGCTTCTAGTGAAGAAATGGAAAAGGCATTTGGTGGTGATGCAATTGAAGACTTGTGTTGGTGTAATACAAGAGCTTGAGAAGATGGTTTTGCAGGTGCTTGAATTTGTGTATGTGCAGCTATGCTTGAGAGTGGTTATGGTGCAGGTCTGATAATAGGGTGTGACTAAGGATGGTGGATTGCTGTGCAGAGATGGTGGAGGCTTAAGTTATTGTTGCTGTAGTTGGATGTGCAAGGCATGATTGCCATTGGCAGGGACTTGGTTTAGGAGCTGGAACTAGACGGAAAATGGGAATGAAGTGCAGTTACAAATGATGCTGTCAGGTCTAGAGCAAGAGATGGGAACTGAAAATGGTGGAATCGCAGCCGCGGTTGGAGACTCGGATGTAGCTCAAGTTGCAGATGTTGTATGCCGCTTTAAGGAGCTGAGAACTGGTGCTCAGTTAGATGTATGTTAGGATGTTAACATTGCAGGTTACAAGAAATGGGATGTGAACTGAGATGCAGGTGCAACTGTGAGTTTGTGCATGAATGCATTGGTAGTGCACATGAGCCATGAGGTTGATGCTATGGGGTCTGTTAATGGCTTGAGATGATGGTGTTTGAAGTGGTTGCTGACATTAGTTCCAGGGAGATGATTATGAGACAGTGAAGAGAAGATTCAGCTGAAATGAAGTAAGCTGCTGCCATGGTTCGATTGTTGAGATGACGAAGAATACAGGGGGCTTGTTTTTTTGACATGGGTGAATTGTGGTTCTGGTGGTGGTTGCAGGTGCCAGTGGTGTTGAAGGTTTTGAGCAATATCAATAACTTAGAGGGATGTTGGCTGTTGTCGATTGAGATTACAGGGAATGGTTTGAGTTCTGTGTTGCTTAATGGGAGTGTTGGTGATTAGAGTAACACAATGGATGTGAAGAATGGGAGTTGCAGGTTGCAACTACAATTGCAATTGAACAGGAGGGAAGTGATGGCGTTGAGCTGAAAGAACCACAATTTGGTGCTGAGTTTGAGATGGAACAGCCAAGGAGTCGTGAAGCACAATGATTGTGTTGTACAATTTATGGCTTGTGCAAGGTTGCAATGGCTCTGGCCTTGGCCACTCAGCTCATACAGCTGAGTAAGAAGCTGACTCTATTATTACTCGGTGATTGACCGAGTTCACTCAGTTGACCAGACCGAGTTGGCTCAATGATTCGGTCCTGACTCGTTGACCGGTGACTGGGTTGACTTTGCCGGTCACCTGAGGTGTTTGCCGGGGACTTTTCCGGCCAAGTTCCGGCCATAATCCCAGTTTTCCGGCGACGCATTTTGGACATAATTTTACATGGCCTTTTTCTCACACATGGGCTTGGTGGACCACTTGGAGATGGGTTTTGAGAAGACCTAATATTGGAAGGAGTATCCTTTATGGAAATTGAAGAAACATATAAATAGAAAAGTCTTTTCTCTAAACCTAATATCTCCATTAGGGAGGCTTCTACTTGTTTTCTAGGGTTTCACATGATAGATTCTTCTAAACTCTTTGTGATGATTTCCAAAAACACAAGTAGTTGATTTTTTTATTATTGGTTAAAGATGTTGTTGGATTTTGCAATCAAGTTATGATTTTTATGAATTAGTTTTCTCTCAATATTATCGTTTGATTTCTATGAGTTATAATAATTGCATGATTGATGTATTGCAATATGATTGAATGTTTGTTTAGTTAAGTCTAGAATTGATTGAACTCACATCCATATCTATAGCTATTTTAGGGTTCATCATCGAGCGATAACCTTGAATACGATTAGCATGATATGATTATGGTTTGTAGTGATACATCCTTGTAGTCATATGTAGAAATTGACCTTTGTTCGAATTGTTTGCGCAATGTATTACAATTGCATTGATTAGCCTATTTCTGAAACTTAATGCTCCTAGGAATTGAACTTGATTAGCGCAAGGCGTTAGGTTATTCTTTAGGTAGAATTCACACACGCAGCTCTAATGTGTGTGTTGATGAACTTTGGAAATTTATGGAGTATTCTTGCAATAAGGTATTCTAGGGCTCTTGATGATAGCGAGATTAAATACGAATTCTATTCATATATTCATAAACTTGTTTACAATTGAAGATGAAACCTTTATCCAATATTTTCACATCCTTGATTTGTGTGCTTTGTTTGCTTTTTGTTTATTTTTATTTACACAATCAGAAAATCCCATGTGTTACTTATAAGATACCGAAACATATTGACAACCAAGACCTCTCTGTGGGAACGATCATTTCTTGCCCTTGCTTCATTATATATTTTGAGTAGTAAGAAAGTGTAATTTATATTTGTGTGGTGACAACCTAGGTCAAATTTTGGCGCCATCGTCACGGAGGCAGCGGTTGTCATTTGTTTTTGGTTTCTTATTTTTGTATTTAGTTTAGTTTTACTTTTTCTTATTCTTTGGTTCTTATTCGAGTTTTGAGAATCTCGTTTCAGGTACCAATTTCTATGGACGGAGCATATTGGAGCAATCAATACGGCTTTCAACCTCAACAACATGAAAACTATCACCCTTATGGGGAATACAATCAAAATCAATCCTTTGGTTATGGTCAATATTCCACGTACCCTTTTAGTTGTTCTCATACATTTCAACCTTCTTACGGTGGGTATGTAAGTGAGCAACCACAAGGAGGGAAACTAGTTGTACTCCTATTAATTTTTTCCTCTAGTTTGGTAGATGAAATGCAACAATTTATGGACAGCATGGAGTCGGTTGTGGACAACCCAGCGTGGAACCAATTTCATCGATCGAATGTGCTCATAGTATGTTTGGCCCAATTTCTGATCGTAGTTATGATCATCCACCCATTCAAAGGGAATATAATTGGCCTAGCAATACTGAAGTAAGTAATTCTACTTTTCTTTGTCGAATGAGCTTTACCAACAAATGGAACACTATTTTCAAAATTTGGATGGATCACTCCAAGAGCTTCAAAAAGGTGTTTCCACTTTAAGACAAGGCATTGAAGAATACAAAGAGGACATGCAAAATTCTGCGAAAGACCAATCTTTGGGAAGTGGTAGCCAATCTTATGTTGACTATGATAGTGATGATGATTATTATGAAAATACATCGTTTGAACCAATTTATGGTGGCAACCCCGAGGAGTGTACAATGGAGTCTTTTTGCGGTAAAGTTGATTGTGTTGAAAAGGACCACCCTTTGGAAATATTTGGTGACATTAGTGTAGTTAACTCAACTCATGATCTTTATAATGATCAAACAACTATTCAAAAGGTAAATGAGTATGATGAAACTAGTGTGTTACAAAACTTCCTTGCAACAAGGTGTGAGTCTAATGAAGAGGAGTATGTTGAGAATGAGACCGTGATGACCAATATTGTGGAAGACCCAATTGAGCTTGCAAATGATTGTAATGATGATGTTTATGTCGAAACTTTGGTTACGGCAGAAACGGACGAAGAATGGTTGCAAGGTTTGATAGAGGACCACGATATACAAGAGGTGAATAATTCACTTGAGTTTTTCAAGGATGAAGAGGATTCCGTAATACAAGAGATTGTGCAAGGTTTATCTAACCCTTTGCCTATTGTTTCTTCTCCTTTACCTCTTATTGGTTTGAATGTATGTGCTTCGAGAATATTCTTGAATGACTTTGTTTCTCGTTTTCCGCCATTAGAGATACTTGATTCTCATACTATGCAGGTTTTGGAACAAGAAACCGTGGATGTACCCGACTTCTATATTCTTTATACACTTCCGAGTGTGGACAAGAATAAGTGTGGGGGAAACTTTTATCGGTTAATAGCTTCATTTCTGTTCTATATTATTAATATTTTTGTGAAGCTAGTGTTTCCAAAACAGGTTCTATGTAAGGATCCCCAACTTTTCAGATTGTTGGTATATGGGGAATGACTCTTGCAAGGATATAGTCGGGCTGACGACTTTAAACCAAGCGCTACATGGGAGGCAACCCATAGGTTTTGTATCTCTTATCTTTTAATTTTTCTTTTCTTGTTTTTAGTTTTTTTCTTGTCGCAAATTGTTATAAGATTTCCCACCTTGACTTTCTTTGGACGATTCAATTTACATTGAGGACAATGTAAAGTTTAAGTGTGTGGGAGTGGTTAAGCATTTGCGTTGTAAATTTTTCAAATTTTTCAACTTTTGTGTAAAATAGTGAATAAGAAAACTCCAACTTGTGGTTAGTTTAGAGTCACATAGTATACATGTCGCTAAGATTACATCGAGAATCTCATAAGAGTGATTTGAACTTAGAGATGACAGAGAACATGATCGGGTTTCTTACTTGTATGAGAGTTAAAGTTGGATTTAACCATGCCAGTGGCAAATAAGGTGCAGAATGAATTCGGTATTAGAGTAGTGATCCCCTATAGTGGAGACTACCCATGTTACATAATGTGAGGCACCGACTTTCAATTCTTTGTACCTGTCTAAATATGTGCTTTTAGAGTGTGTGTCACCGTACGTAAATTCCGGGCAGAATGGTGAGCTGTCCAACCTCCCACCATAAAAGCACTATTTTGATCTCTTGAGTGCTATTTTTATCAATCATGATGGTGATGGTTATTTTTATCAATTATCAATCATGGTGGTTACCAATGTCTTTGATATTTATTGGGTACCAACAGTTAAATAGCCCTAGTTTGAATTCCTTAACCTGTACCATTTGGTTGCTGCACAATTGTGCTGCCTCTTTTGGCAACACTTGGGTATCTTATTGAGCTAATATGGTTACGATATTGTTTACTTTCATTTTCTTTAATTTTATTATGTTATGGGATTTATCATGAGAGTATAATTATGAATCCGGTTTAAGGAATCTTGTGAGAAATAATACTCTCATATATAAGCCGCTATACAAAGAACAAAGCCAACTTTGTATAGTTGAGACCAAGTAATCTACCACTAGTTACTTAGTTCCCTCATTATCCCTGCGCCTACAACCGTCTGGCCAACACACTTGACTCCCAAGACAAAAGTCATTATCTTGAGTTGCTTTATCGATGTAAAGTCTTAAGTACTCAACTCCTTTTGATCGTCAAACAATAAAGGAACAAAGCTATTTGGTAACTACTCCAAAGAATCTCTTTAGAAAAGATTCATTGAGTTTTGACAAAGGATCTTCCGCTTAAACGAGTAAACTTATTTTTCGGGTAAGATCAATCCAAATCCGAAACAATTAGATCTAGATTCACAACTATCATATTCAGATACTGAAGAATACCACCAAATGATAGTTACCGATCTAAACAATTATATGATCAAATTTATAAAAGATAAATCAAATCTTAGTCGGAACTCAGCCGATCAAGATGTAGGCACAAATATCACGAGATGCAAAAACCAATCAGAAAATTCTTCAATTACCTTTTATTGTACCTGCACACCACAAACTCGATTCTACTTATGATCAATCATACACAGAACAGAGTATGTTAATAATGGATGATCATAAGTTGTCTTCGGATCTGAAAAAAGTTCTGAAGATCTCGTCAATACTTTGATCTAGTTTGAGTGACCTTATGTTAGAAGAAAATGCTCTCAAGAATAATCAAACTAGGTCAATCAAAGTTTCAACAACCGTTAGTCAATCAAATCAACAATTGAAAACTAAAATAACAAAGAAATTATCTAGTTTACCACCAACGGTACTAGTAGAGCTTCTTGATCCCACATAAGTCTTTAAGCGAGCGAACGTAAGAGATTTCACCTAATTAGGATACTTTCCTCTCCGGATAGTCGACTCCACTAGAAACAACACGAATGAAGTTTTTCTGGCTCTTAGGATAGTTTGCAAGAAATGAAAACTCAATTATTTATAAACCAAGGTTGTTTGGACAACAAGGAAATTCCAAAACCGAAAGATTCTCAAGATATGCAATATGTACCTAATTTCGGTTTTCATATTTCCAACCAATATCCAGCCTGTAATTCGGAAATTTCTCTTTAGAAAATATCTAATATTATTTTAGCACTTAACTAATATAGCTTTTCAAGAGATATGTTTTGACTGCTGGAAAATCAAAATCATATAATCTGAAAATTTTATTTAAAAGATTCTCAATATTTCGGTTTAGGATCACCTTGAGTATCAAGAAATATCTTTGAAAAATTAAAGATACGAATTATACACATGTCCAAATTATGTGGACATCTATAACTTTCCTATTTATCAAACCCTAATTCCAAACTCACACAAAAGCGTAAGTAATACGTGAATGTTGAAAATCGATTTTTCTCTTAGGACCGGTTCTACCATGACTCCTAACATAGGTTAGTATCGGTTCTACCAACTCTACATATATAGGCAAGGATCGGTTCTACCATGAATCCCAACACAAGCTAGGATCGGTTTTACTAAGACTCCCAACAAAATCAAGGATTGGTTCTACCATGCATCCCAAAGTAAGTAGGGAACAGTTCTACCATAACTCTCAACATAAGTTAAGATCGGTTCGACTAGGGTTCCCACCTTAGGTTCGAATTGGTCATCCAATAGATCTTCATAGAAAACAGGACCAAAAAACCTATTGATTTCTTTTCGGTTTCGAAACAAGTTTCGTAAATGTAATTCCTTAAACATGTGTAATTAAACGTAGTTTCCTAGGATGAAACCACAATTATATCCAATACACAATCAAGTAACGATTTACATAGATTATGTCGATGTAGCATGTACGAAGTTCGAAAAATAAACGTTGTACTTCGTAATTCAATATTATTCTGTAACACTTTGATCATAATAATTAAAATGACCAAGTCTAATACTAGAGTATTAAATATAACCTCGCATGTTATTATTTGAATATTAAACGACTTGAAAGTAACGATAGGAATAGAAACAAGTCAATTCGAGTATCACTAACCTCAAGTGGAAGGATGATGTCTTCATCAGCGATCGTCTTCACGTTCTTCGGGTTTTCAAGGTTATACTTGTATGTCTCAACATTCCTAGACTTTCTAGTCTAACCTAAACGAAGTTGACTCTAGTATATTTAATCAAGTGACTCTAATCTAGTTTTGATACTAAAATATGACAACCAACCTTGACATACCAACCCTTGGTGGGTTCAACCGAAAGCAATGTTCGACAATCAAGACACAAAATTATGTACATCCAGTGTCGCATCGTAAAATAGGTAATCACTACCATGTGTGCTCCTCAAAAGGAGATCGTCCTGGTAATAAGTACAGAAATCCCTTATATGTGGATATGATATCATTCATTTGACAAATGTTATAATTCGTAATTTTTTTGATATAGAGGATTTTATATCTTATGCCACTCTTCTATGTGTACCATCAAAATGTCCATTCAAAAGTGTGATAAACATGGAGAATGCCCCTTTTTTGTATACTATGAAGATAATACAAACTCTAAGAATCGTTATGGGCTAGGAAGCATTTACTTTGTTGAATGATGATTTTATAACCCATGTAGAAATGACTAATACATTCTCTGGTATGCAAAATTACAATAGCGAAGTATCTTGATGGAATCTTAGGGCTGGGTAGGGGATTTGTCTTTTGTTTCAGCATAACAATTTGCTTATAGGTTCATAAAATCCTTATATTGTCTAAACTCACTTGAGAGACTAAGTTGATTTTTTTAGAAGACATTGTAAACAAACCTGCAAGGTATTTTTTTTAGAGCATAACTCGGTTGAATCCACCAAGCGTTGGTATGTCAAGTTTGGTTGTCATATTTAGTGAACTAAAACTCATTTAAAAAGTCGCTTGATTATTTACTAGAGTCAACTTTATATAGGTTAGCTAGAAAGTTATTAGGATATGAGACATACAAATATTACTCGAAGACTTGAAGAATGTGAAGAAGTAAAGAGCTACAACGACGACATCATCCTTCCTTTTGAGGTTAGTATTATTTTGGCTTGAACTGTTTCATTCCTAACGTATCTTTCAAGTCGTGCTATATTGAAAACATAACTGTGAAGCTGTGAATGATTATACTCTAGTTAGACGTAGTACTAAGGAATTATAATACGAAGTATAACGCATATCTTTTGAACTTCGTATATAAGACATCGACATAATCATATGAATGGTATTGTAATTATGTATGGGTATGGGTGAAGATTTCGACCTAGGAAACAATGTTTTACATTCGTTTAAAGGAAGTACATTCATAAACTTGTTTTGTGAATCGAAAGGGAAATCGCTAGGCTTATTGGTATTGTTATTCATTGCAAATCTCTGGATTACCAATATGTGTGTCTAGTATAACCGCTCATAACTTGTTTATGTTCTTGGTAAAACTAATCACAATGCCTGACTTATGTATCAGTATGACTTTTATTAGTGAAACCAATCTTAAGTATCACCTGAGATGGTATGATCGATATTTGTAATTGGTATGACCAATCCTAGTCATTGGGTACTGATCCTAGTACTTGGTGTGGCCGATTACAAGAGAATGCGTAATTGATCCTTGTAGTAGGTTAACAAGTCTTAGTAATTGGTGTAACCGATCGTATGACTTGTGCAACCGATCATAAGTAATACCATGAGATTGTGGTAACCGATCCTGGCACTTAGTTAACAAAGTTTTGGAAACTATTGTGGCCAATCCTAGTAGCCACATGGAGGTAGAACCGAAACTTGTTTTTGGTAGAACCGTTAAACCCATGATTGTTGATTTGATATTTGATCAATCACATAGTTCTTGGAAATCAGATGAACCAATTCTAAACTTGTTTGGAAGTGTGGCAAATCAGTTCCAAGATTGTAAATATGAAAAAGTATTTACAAATTTTGAGATGTCGACATACTTTGAACATGTGCAGCAATTCTTATCTATTATTGTTCAAAGATATTCCTTAATAACTAAAGGAGAATCCCGGGTCGAAATAAATTGAGAATCTTTTAATTAAGGTTTTTAGTTTTATATGCTTTTAATTTCCAGCAATTAAATGCATATCTTTAGAAAATAAAAATTGGTAATGTGCACTTACTAATTGGAGATTTTCTATTGAGATTTCGGTCAATATTTGGACAGAGCATTTCCAGGAATTATGAAACTGTTTTGGGCTTTTATTGCATATCTCTGAGAATATTCGGATTTTTAAATTCCTTGGTGTCCAAGCTTCCTTGGTCTATAAATATTGAACTTTGCATTTCGAGCAAACTAATCCATGAGCTTGACAAAACTACCTTGTTGTGTTGTTTCTTGGTGGAGCCATCTATTTGAGAGGAAAGTACCCTAATTAGGCGAAATCTCTTACGTCCGCTCATTTTAAAGACTTCTTTGGGATTGAGAAGCTCTACGAGTACCGTTGGTGGGAAACTAGATAATTGCAGTTTATTATTAGTTTTCGATTGATTTGATTGACTAACGGTTGTTGAACTTTGATTGCACCTAGTTTGTTAATGCTTGAGAATCTTCTCTTCTGATATAAGATTCACTCAAACTAGATCGAAGTGTCGACGGGGATCTTTAGACTGTTTGTAGATCTAAAGACGTCTTATGATAATCCATCGTTAACAGACTCGGTTTTATGTGTGATTGATAACAAGAGATTCAATTTGTTTGTGTGTAGGTGTTTACTAAAGATCTAAGAAGATTTGAAGACAAATAAGATTTCTTATTTGAGTTCATAATCTTTGGTGTGCACAAAACTTGATCGGCTAGGGATCCAACTATAATCGGTTTATATTTTGATAGATTGGATTGATTAGTTGTGTCGATCGGCATCAGTATTTAGTATCTTGATCAGATCCTATTATTGATGCATAGTCTAAACAATTACTTTGGTAGTTGTTGAATAGATTGATCTAAGAACCCGCCAAAGGAGTTTATTGGGATAAACGGAAGAGCCTTTCGTCAAACTCATATCACGTTGTTTGAAAAGAGTTGTTCAGAACAGATTTGTTGTTCCTTTACTGTTTGGAATACGAACCAAAGGAATTGTTCCAAGTGCGTGACTTATTGTAAGTTGGAGGCGCAGGGATACTGGGGGAACTAGGTGAACTATAGGTTTAGTTGCTTGGTATCAACTATACGAAGTTGGTTTAGATTTTGTATAGCGGCTTAATTCTGAGAGTATTCAATTTTGGACAAGGTCCCAGGGTTTTTCTGTATTTGCGGTTTCCTCGTTAACAAAATCTTGATGTGTCTTTTACTTTTTTATTTCTGCAATTACAATTGTTTTTATTATAATTAGAATTAAAATACACAAACTTTTATTCCTAATTACTTGATAGCAATCCTATAGTGTTTGGTTAAGTCCGAACCTATTATCAAGTAATCATACTTCGTTGTTGTATTGTCTAGATCTCGTATTCATAGACGATCACACGAAGTGTGAACCGATTCGTTGTATTGTATCGACTCAGTCCATAGACAATCACTTTCGGAGAAAGGACTTATAGGTGGAAAAGTTTTAGATTGAGGTATATTTGGGTACCCTCGTCTTTTCAATTGGTATCAGAGCAGGCAAACACGAAAAGATCTAACAATCCGTGTTTGGTGCGATCTAACCTATAAAAAATTGAATCTATGTCTGATTCAGTTAACGTTATGCAAGAGTATGAATACTCAAATGTTGAAGATGTTACTACTTCGTTGACTCATGATCCAGGAGTTGCGAAAACATATGTGTCTATCTATGATGGAAAAGAAGATACTGATAAAGAGTTGGTAAAACTCCTAAAGCCTATAGAATATCTGTCTACAAAGATGGTGATATTAAAGACAGAGTCAAATCTTCTTAAACATGAGATCAGAGAAAAAGACATTCAACTAAATGCTCTAGCCAAAGAGAATATGGATATCACTGTAAAACTAGAAGCCCTTGGTAAATCTCTTACACTTGATCAAGAGACCCATCCTATGACTCTGAATAATGATGCTGTTGTAATTTCTTCTGATAATGAGGAAACTAAAAATCCTTGCTCGACTTTTACAGATCTGTGATAAAACTGGTTTAGTCACATCTGAAATAGATCAAGATGATGGTAGTTTTCCTAACTACATCAAGTCAGAAGAGGACGAGAAACCATCTTCTACATCTACTGATGATCAAACAAAATCTTGTCCAAAGGAAACTTTGAACCGATTCCATGAACGTGATCTTAAGGAATACAACTTTCAGTCACTTGACAGGAAACTTATACTTCTTCAAATTACGGTGGTAAAAGTATTGAAAGAAGTTTCTTGTCTTAAAAAGCGAAAGATCATTCCTCGATAGAAAAGACGAGAATATACCATAACTATGACAAGGTCAACTCAAAAACATGAGTAAGAGTTGATAGTAAACTATGGAAGAAGGTTCCTCCTCACTCATGTCGAAACTGACCTTGTTTACATAAAGAACAATTCCAGAAGAAAGGGAAAGAAAGAATCTCTGCCGAAGGAAACAATCAGGAATTTCCGATAATTATTTCAGATAATTATGCTGATGTGCATCATAAGGAAATCCTTAGAATGAGAAAATCATATGAAAATCTCATTGACAGAATTAAGAGACATTTATCTATCTCTGAAAATTATCACGTCAGTACAGTTTCTCCTAATGATCATATCTTTAGATCAAGGAAGGATCATCTCCTTGGGAGAAAATACTCTGGGAAGAAATTCTCAAAAGGGAACATGAACTATGTTTCTGATACTTGTTGTAAGCATGAGAAGGCTTACTCAGATGCAACCTAGTTGCATAACGTGCATTCTCATCCTCTATCATGCTCATTTATGCGAGATGAGAAGCACATAAAAATAAGAGCACAATTTTTATGTATCCGAAAATCTTGACAATCACTGGAGAACTACGAATCCATCTTTGTCTAAAATTTGTTCATGTTCATCATGATCTTCCAAAAATAGGTTTTATTTAAAGTTTTCCAATTTTAATAAGCCTTCCAAAATGAGAAGTTCGGACAAAGGAAACAAAATATATTCTTTTAATATTTTCGGAATTTCCTAATATTTTCGGTCCGAGAGTTCTCTCTTCTTAAAGAGAAACTATCTCTTGCTTGTATTCTGAAACCCTGATCAATCCCTATTTAAATAACCGAGCATGCCTCCAATAACTCGCAGTATCACAAAGGCTAATGAGGAGGAAGCTCAAAAGGTTAAGGATTGTCAAGGAATCAATACAGAGAGGAAGAAGAAAAACATATCAAAAATCATGTCTGATTATGATTCGGATAGTTCAAATGGATCTCAAGATGAGTCATGTCAGTTGGCTTAAAACTTACAAGAACCTAACGAAACCAAGTGAATTCGTTCTGATAGTATGATTGACTATATCCAAGGTTTTGAAGAACTAAGAACCAACCTCATAATGACGGTTCAAAATCAAGATTGGCTCGAAGATAAGATTGAGGAAACAAAAGCTGATCTTGCTGATATGAAGGTTCAAGTTGAAAAAATTGAGAAATAAGAAGTGGTTGCAGACAAGTCTCTTGAGACATGCTTCAAAAGTTTGAACACTGAAGAAACCTCGAGTGAACAACAAGAGCACCACTAGAGATTAAGATACATCTTGTAATTCTTAATCAAGAAAAATAGACATCGATTTTTATTTCTTTCAATAATTGTATAAGGTCTATTTTTGAATAAAAATATCTATTATTTATGAATAAAATTATTATTTTATAATTTTCCTTGTGATAGTTTTTCGATGACATAGCCTGTGCTTGAATGCTTTATATTATTGCTATGTGTTTATGGGATGTTTGATTTCGGTATTCATAGCCTTAATATTCGATCTCATATGATGTGAACCCTTATGGTTTGGGTGATTTTTTGGTTTAGCGGGATTAAGTTCTAGCCCATGTTGGTAGGATTTATCAAAGGATCATAAGGGGTTCCGATTGAAACTCATGTGTGAAAAAGTCACAATATGTTGAATCGTTATTGGTTTAACATAAAAACATATGTGTTTCGGGTTTTCAACTTTTGTTATGCATTAGTTAATACCGATTCAACCTTTTCTTTTATCTTGCGAAAGGATGACAACACAATGGGGGAGAGTTCTAACTTGAACTCGTGCTTAATGATATATCTTTAAGGGGAGAAGAGGATGCGGAACTTGAGGTAAAGGATTTGTTAGTTAATCGTTTTCCTGTTTAAGAAAAGCCTGATTTTATTGCATATATTTTGCTTTTGCTTAACAAAATTTCAGTACAATTGATGTTTATTCCATTATGTGTGTATGGATGTGTGTGTGTGATTCAATTGTTTCCGGCTGAGAAAAACTATTGTTATCTTGCTTTATTGTTTGGTATCAATTGCTTAGGCTTAACGAAATTACGGTGTAATTGCGGTGCTATAATGTCTATGTTTGTTTCAATTGCTTCCGGTTAAGATAAATAATTATGCAAGTTAATTTATTTGGTTTGTATGAATTGTTTATGGCTTAACAAAAGTTTTTGGGATCATTAGTTTCTGATCTTAGTTAGACTTATCGAAGTACATGATTCGGTTATTCAAGTCTAATCGAATGCCTTAACAAGAAATACTAGTTAACTAACCTAGTACTTGTCTTGTTTAAAGTAAAAGGTCTAAGTTATTGTTCGAGTAATTAGAACCTGATGAGAAAAATAAAATTTTGATCTTTATTTTGGTCTTATCAAACAAGCGATTGTATTTGTGCAATCAGTTTAGCAAAATAACTAAGGTGCTTAGTCAATTTATGATTTGCTAAACTATTAGGGAAAATTGCTTCGGGCAATTGTTTCCTTGGTAACATATCAAAATTACTTTGTAGTTTCGGTTTTGATATTGGTTATCTAAAATGGTGTGTGGGACCCTTGTGCTTAACTCTTATAGGTTGCAAGTCTTTTAGATTTGTAAGATCCTTTCGGTTTGTCCTTTATTTGCTCGTACATTTGTCATTTTGTGACAAAAAGTGGGAGAAACATATGGAGTAAACAAGTGATTTGGTATCACTAAGGAAAGGACAATGGTGCTTAAACGTTATATCTAACGAAAGAGTAAAGCATAGACTAAGGGGGAGTAACATATCATATTGATACTTGTGGTTATCTTAACTACAAATGGAATAACAAAGACGCGCGGATTGAAAATCTACCTATCTTACCTTTAGGGGGCGTATTAGCTTTGTTAATATAATGTCAACAACGTCATTTGTGGATTGAATGTATACAGGTTATTGTGCTGTTGAAACTTGGAATCAAACGTATGTATAATGAATTCTTGTATTTTTTTTTATCCATATGATGATGTAAGAGTTTTGTCACTAAAATTGACAAAGGGGGACATTGTTAGAGCATAGCTCGGTTGAACCCGCCAAGCGTTGGTATGTCAAGTTTGGTTGTCATATTTTAGTGAATCAAAAATCATTTAAAGAGTCGCTTGATTATTTACTAGAGTCAACTTAATATAGGTTAGCTAGAAAGTTATTAGGATATGAGACATACAAGTATTACTCGAAGACTTGAAGAATGTGAAGAAGTAAAGAGCTACAACGACGACATCATCCTTCCTCTTGAGATTAGTAATATTTTGACTTGAACTGTTTCATTCCTAACATATCTTTAAAGTCGTGCTATATTGAAAACATAACTGCGAAGCTGTGAATGATTATACTCTAGTTAGACGTAGTGTTAAGGAATTATAATACGAAGTATAACGCCTATCTTTTGAACTTTGTATATAAGACATCGACATAATCGTATGAATGCTATTGTGATTATGTATGGGTATGGGTGAAGATTTCGTCCTAGGGAACAATGTTTTACATTCGTTTAAAGGAAGTACATTCATAAACTTGTTTTGTGAATCGAAAGGGAAATCGCTAGGCTTATTGGTATTGTTATTCATTGCAAATCTTTGGACTACCAATATGTGTATTTAGAATAACCGCTCATAACTTGTTTATATTCTTGGTAAAACTAATCACAATACCTGACTTATGTATCGATATGACTTTTATTAGTGAAACCAATCTTAAGTAATCACCTGAGATGGTATGATCGATATTTGTAATTGGTGTGACCAATCCTAGTCATTGGGTAACCGATCCTAGTACTTGGTGTGACCGATCACACGAGAATGTATAATCGATCCTTGTAGTAGGTTAAAAAGTCTTAGTAATTGGTGTAACCGATCATATGACTTGTGCAACCGATCATAGGTAATACCATGAGATTGTGGTAACCGATCCTGGTACTTAGTTAACAAAGTCTTGGAAACTATTGTGACCAATCCTAGTAGCCACATGGAGGTAGAACCAAAACTTGTTTTTGGTAGAACCATTAAACCCATGATTGTTGATTTGATATTTGATCAATCACATAGTCTTGGAAATCAAATGAACCAATTCTAAACTTGTTTGGAAGTGTGGCAAATCGGTTCCAAGATTGTAAATATGAAAAAGTATTTACAAATTTAAGATGCCGACATACTTTGAACATGTGCAGCAATTCTTATCTATTATTGTTCAAAGATATTCCTTAATAACTAAAGGAGAATCCCGGATCGAAATAAATTGAGAATCTTTTAATTAAGGTTTTTAGTTTTATATGCTTTTAATTTCCAGCAATTAAATGCATATCTTTAGAAAATAAAAATTGGTAATGTGTATTTACTAATTGGAGATTTTCTACTGAGATTTCGGTCAATATTTGGACAGAGCATTTCCAGGAAATTATGAAAACTGTTTTGGGATTTTATTGCATATCTCTGAGAATATTCGGTTTTGGAAATTCCTTGGTGCCCAAACTTCCTTGGTCTATAAATATTGAAGTTTGCATTTCGCGCAAACTAATCCGCAGAGCCAGCAAAACTACCTTGTTGTGTTGCTACTGGTGGAGCCATCTATTCAGAGATGAAAGTACCTTAATTAGGCGAAATCTCTTACGACCGCTCGTTTTAAAGACTTCTTTTTGATTGATAAGCTCTACGAGTACCGTTGGTGGGAAACTAGATAATTACAGTTTATTATTAGTTTTCGATTGATTTGATTGACTAACGGTTGTTGAACTTGTATTGCACCTAGTTTGTTTATGCTTGAGAATCTTCTCTTCTGATATAAGATTCACTCAAACTAGATCGAAGTGTCGACGGTGATCTTTAAACTGTTTGTAGATCTAAATACGTCTTGTGATAATCCATCGTTAACAGACTCCGTTCTGTGTGTGATTGATCACAAGAGATTCAAGTTGTTTGTGTGTAGGTGTTTATTGAAGATTTAAGAAGATTTGAAGACAAAAAAGATTTCTTATTTGAGTTCTTAATCTTTGGTGTGCACAAAACTTGATCGGCTGGGGATCCAACTATAATCGGTTTATCTTTTGATAGATTGGATTGATTATTTGTGTAGATCGGTATCAGTATTTAGTATCTTGACCAGATCATATTATTGATGCATAGTCTAAACAATTACTTTGGTAATTGTTGAATAGATTGATCTAAGAACCCGGCAAAGGAGTTTATTGGGACAAACGGAAGAGCCTTTTGTCAAAAACATACCACGTTGTTTGAAAAGAGTTGTTACCGAACAGATTTGTTGTTCCTTTACTGTTTGTAATACGAACCAAAGGAATTGTTCCAAGTGCGTGACTTATTACAAGTTGGAAGCGCGGGGATACTGAGGGAACTAGGTGAACTATAGGTTTAGTTACTTGGTCTCAACTATACGAAGTTGGTTTAGATTTTGTATATTGGATTAATTCTGAGAGTATTCAATTCTGGACAAGGTCCCTGGGTTTTTCTGCATTTGCGGTTTCCTCGTTAACAAAATATTGTTGTGTCTTTTACTTTTGTATTTCCGCAATTACAATTGTTTTTATTATAATTAGAAGTAAAATACACAAACGTTAATTCCTAATTGATTGATAGCAATCCTATAGTGTTTGATTAAGTCCGAACCTATTATCAAGTAATCATACTTCGTTGTTGTATTGTCTAGATCTTGTATTCATAGACGATCACGCGAAGTGTGAACCAATTCGTTGTATTGTATCGACTCAATACATAGACAATCACTTTCGGAGAAAGAACTTATAGGTGGAAAAGTTTTAGATTGAGGTATATTTGGGTACCCTCGTCTTTTCAATTGGTATCAGAGTAGGAAAACACGAAAAGATCTAACAATATGTGTTTGGTGCGATCCAACCTATAAGAAATTGAATCTTTGTCTGATTCAGTTAACATTATGCAAGAATATGAATACTCAAATGTTAAAGATGTTACTACTTCGTTGACTCATGATCCGGGAGTTGCGAAAACATCCATGTCTATCTACGATGGAAAAGAAGATCTGCGATAAGAGTTGGTAAAACTCTGAAAGCCTATAAAATCCATGTCTACAAAGATGCTAATACTAAAGACATAGTCAAATCTTTTTAAGCATGAGATCAGAGAAAAAGACATTCCATTAAATGCTCTGGCCAAAGAGAATATGGATCTCACTGTTGTTAGAGCATAGCTCGGTTGAACCCACCAAGCGTTGGTATGTCAAGTTTGGTTGTCATATTTTAGTGAATCAAAATTCATGTTAAGAGTCACTTGATTATGTACTAGAGTCAACTTCGTATAGGTTAGCTTGAAAGTATTAGGATAATGAGACTTTACAAGTATTTCGAAGACTTGAAGATGTGAAGAAGAAAGGAGCTACAATGACAACAATCATCCTTCCACTTGAGGTTAATGATACTTGACTTGAACTGTTTCATTCCCTAACATATCTTTCAAGTCGTGCATATTGAAAACAAAACTGCGGAGCATATTTGAACTCTAGATAGACATAGTGTTAAGGAATACAATATGAGGTTTATTGCTTAACCATTAAACTTCGTAGATAAGACATCGCCATAATCATTTGAATGATATTTTGATTATGTATGGGTATGAGGTGAGTATTTCATCCTAGGGAACAATGTTTTACATGTGTTCTAAGGAAGTAAGTTCATAAACTTGTTTGTGAATCGAAAAGGAAATCGCCAAAGCGTTCATTGGGATTGTTATTCATTGCATATCTTGTGAACATCCAATATGTGTGATTTAGTATAACCGTTCATAACTTGTTGTGTTCTTGGTAAAACTATTCACAAAGGGCTGACTTATGTATTGTTATAACTTTTATTAGTAAAACCGATCTTAAGTAATCACCTGAGATGGTATGATCGGGTTTGTGATTTTATGTCTGACCAAATATGGGAAAGGGGAACCGATCCTAGTAAGAGGTGCAGTACATCACTGTTTGAGGGTAAAAACTGATTCTGCTGTTTTTGGTAATTTTGGGTGTGTTGATGAGAAACGAATTAATACCCTAAACAATGCACTGCATGGGAGTACTTTAGATTCGAGAGATCAATCTATAAGACTCTGTCCTAAACCAAGAAATGGTCGTTCCATATTCAAGTCGGTCATAAAGTGAAGGATAAGGGTTGATTTTAGGGAGGGAAGCGAAGAAGGTGTTTGAGATCAGAATGTTGAATTATGAAGGTGTGGTTGTTTATGACTTGTATCAGAATGTTGAACTAGCTTGCAGAATGGAAGTTATCAGCTCTTGAAGGTTTATGGCTACTTGTGTTAACACTTGCGTTGTTCGTGTTGTTGTTGAAATAGGATGAAAGCCTATTTATACAAGTCATTGAGCGCAAACCTCTGATCTCGTAGGAAGTGGAGGAGATTGAGTAATGTAGTAGTGGGTTTGTGTAGGTGGTGGTGATCGTTACGTTTCCACTATGAGGTAAAATCGGTCACTCTTTCACCCAATACTCTCATTACCGTTGTCCGTCCGTCTTTTCCTAACACTTTCTCGTAATGGGCGCGTTGCACACCGCACGATGTATAGCGCCAGACCAATACCGTAGTGAGCATCCCCCGGTTTGTGACACGTTTGATATCTCGAGTAAGTGGGTCAAGTCGTGGGACTTGCCGCAAAGAATAGCACGTGACGCTATTAGGTTAAACAACTAAGTTATTTGTGAAGCCGATATAAGATATCGTATGTACTCGATGCACGTAAAGCATCGCTTTTAAGCAGCTCAAAATAGTCGATGAAGCATCGTTGTTTTAAAGCTCGTCGAAGTTAGACGCGAGTCGATCGTCTTAAAAGAAGAGCATGACCGGACATGTTTGGGCGATCGTTTGGTAGCTCTAGGGATGAGCTATTGCTTAGTCGATCGCTCACTATAGGAGAGTGGCAGATGGTACCCATTCTAAAATCCTACCGGTCGATCTAAATTAGACCTGGATCGCTCAAATCGGCTGGCCAAGTTTAGTGGTCGAGACAATTTGCGGCAGTTAATGGCTGTTGTTGAAGCAGCACGAGGGGACGTTTTTGGGCGATCGTCCGGAGCCACACGTGCAAGGCATAACTTGGCCGATTATTCCTTGCGGAAGAGGGGTGGCCGGTGATCATTGACACGCCCCATAGATCGCTTAATACTCAATTTAAACCGTCCGACCAAGTCGGCGAAGACAGACGAACGAGATGGCTTTGAGACAGCGATCAGCTGTCGCTGATTTAGGGTTTGGTGGCCGCGCGACCACCCTGCGAATCGATCGAATCCAAGCGTCGTGCGCTGATTTGAGTAGGACGATTGGCCATATGTGAAGAAGAGCTTCCCGGTGAGCGTGTTGACATCTCCTGGGTCATCTAAAATTAGATCTAAGCCACTCGATTTGGCTGGCAAAAACGAGTGGTCACGAACGATTTGCGACAGTAGCATACTGCCGCAAATAAGAATTAGGGTTTCAGGAAAGCCGCGTCCACGCTAGTTCTATCAAGCGATTTGCTGCCTCATTGACTTCCCACAGGTAAGCAAGTCGAACGGAACGAGGACAATGTTGGGCCGGCGGTGATCTTATGTGCACCTCCTTGATCGTCTGAAACGCGATCTAAGCCGTCCAATTAGGCTGGCCAAGTTGGACTGACACGATCGATTTGTGACAGTTTCTTACTGCCGCACCCTAATTAGGGTTTTGGAAACAAGCGTGTTTGCCTTAATTTGGGCAAACGATTTTCTGCTCTATGAACTTGTCGGGGGCAGGTCGATTGAGAAGGGGGAAAGTTGGGCCGCCAATGTGCATGTAGGCGCCTCTTTGATCATTCCAGGGAAGATCTTAGCCGTCCAACTAGGCTAGCTAAGTTGGACGGTCATGATGCATTAAAGACCTTTTTGAACGGTCTTAGCTCGTTTGATCTAGTTTCTTAACAACGCGAACACCCATAAGGGTTGACGTTCGTAGTGCTTAGGAATTCACCTAGTGGGACTCGATCGACTAGGTTACTAGTGGGCCCGCTGGTGGTCACCACGGTGATTGCCTAGCTCTGTTAGTAGTAGGCTACACTTGTTGGATCATGCGGACAAATTGTGTGGCCTTGATCATTTTTTGAGACTGATATAGACAGTATGGATTTTCCTTTGAGGAATTTAATCGAGTTTGATCGAGCTAAATTTTAAAAGCGCGTCGTTACGAAGATCTTTTTGTCATAGAACGATGCAGCATGTGTGAGTACTTTCATGCAGACTTCAATACTGACACTTCGGGAGATTCATGCTACTCTGCTGAGAGTGAACATTAATTGTCATGTCATGCCAACATTGAGGGTTCTCTTGCGGAACATGGCATAGGAAAATACAAGGCGCACAATGCATTAAATGGATAATGCTACTAGGAAAATTCATAGAATATTCGGGATTGTTGCACCATTCTGAATGAATTCCATACATATTGAATTGCTCAATGAGTGAAGAGGTTTTTTGCACTCATCACTTCTTAAATGGCTTTATCCCCTTGCAGGGCGTCAGCGCATTAAATACATGGTTTATAATTTTAGCCCTATTCGAAAAACCACTATGAATAATCACAAAGGGGAACCGATCCTTGTATGAGGTGCAGCAAGGTTTATAGCAGAAAGGGGAACCGATCCTATGGACATTTGCAACACGTTTTTAGGCAAAGGGGAACCGATCCTATGGCATGTGCAACACATATAAGTTAGATACCATATATATGTTGGGAACCGATCCTAGTACCTAGTCAACCGAATTTTGGAAAGCTGGTGTGACTATGCACAGTACTCACATGGAAGGTAAAACCGAAACTTGTTTTGGTAGAACCGTTAAACCCATGATTTGTGATTGAATGTTATTTGATCAATCGCATAGTTATTGATAGTCAGATGAACCAATTCTAAACTTGTTTGGAAGTGTGGCAAATCGGTTTCAAGGGTGTAAGTGTGAAAGAGAACTTACAAAGTTAAGATGTCGACATACTTTGAACACGTGCTATGAATGTTTAATATTTAATTGTTCAAAGTTATTCCTTAATAGCTAAGGGAAGATAGTCCCAGGATCGAAACATAAATAAGTTAAGAATCTTTTAATTAAGGTTATTAACTTCATTTTTAGGAAAATAAGAATTAGTAATGTGCATTTACTAATTAGAGATTTTCTGAGAGATTTCGATCATTATTTTTGGACAAAGCATTTCCAGGAATTATGAAAACCGAATTTGTGCTTTAATGAATATCTTGAGAATATTTTCGGTTTTGGAAATTCCTTGGTGTCCAAACTTCCTTGTCTATAAATACTTGAAGTTTGCCTTTCTAGCAAACTAATCCTTCGTAACAGTAAACTACCTATTGTTGTGCTGCTACTGGTAAAGCCGCCTATTCAGAGATGAGAGTAACATAATTAGGCGAAATCTCTTCCGGCCGCTCATTTTAAATTCTTCTTTGGGATTGAGAAGCTCTATTAGTACCGTTGGTGGGAAACTGGATAATTGTCGTTTATCTTTTGTTTTCATTGATTTGATTGACTAACAGTGGTTGAACTTTGATTGCACCTAGTTTTTTTATGCTTGAGAATCTTCTCTTCTGATATAAGATTCATTCAAACTAGTTCATAGTTTCGACAGGGATCTTTAGACTGTTGTTAGTTCTAAAGACGATCTTGTGATAATCCATTGTTAACAGACTCCGTTCTGTGCGTGATTGATCACAAGAGATTCAAGTGATTGTGTGCAGGTGTTTATTGAAGATCTAAGAAGATTTGAAGACAAAGAAGAGTTTGAAGATTTCTGATTTGTGGGTTCATAATCTTTGGTGTGCACAATACTTGTTTCGGTAAAAATAGGATCCAATTAATAATCAGTTTATCCTTGTGATAGATTGGATTAATTAATTGAGTAGATCGGCATCAACACAATTCTTTGGATTACGAGTGTTGTTGGCTTAATCTTAAATGATTACTTCGTTAATTGAACATAAGATAGATCTAAGGACCTGACAAAGGAGTTTATGTTAAGATAAACAGAAGAGCATTTGTCCGACTCATATCACTTGGTTGAATAGAGTTGATACCAAACAGATTTGTTGTTCCTTTACTGTTTGGAATACGAACCAAAGGAATTGTTCCAAGTACGTGACTTATTCATAGTTCGGAGGCGTGGGAATACAGACGGTACTAGGTGAACTATAGGTTTAGTTGCTTGGTCTCAACTATACAAAGTTAGGTGTAATTTTGTGTAGCGCCTTAATCCTGAGAGTATTCAATTCTGGACAAGGTCTCGGGGTTTTTCTGCATTTGCGGTTTCCTCGTTAAAAAAATCTTGATGTGTCATTTAATTTATATTTCCGCATTATAATTGTTTTATTATAATTAAAGTAAATCACACAAACGTTAATTCCTATTTACTTGATAAGTGAATCCTATTGTGTTTGGTTAAGTCTGAACCTTTTTATCAAGTAACATACTTCGTTGTTGTATTGTCTCGATCTCGTATCCATAGATGATCAAACGAAGTGTGAACCGATTAGTTGTATTGTCTCGACTTAGTCCATAGACAATCACCTTCGGAGAAAGGACTTATAGGTAAGAAAAGTTTTAGCTTGAGGTATATTTGGGTACCCTCGCATTTTCAACTGTCAAACTAGAAGCCCTTGGTAAATCTCTTACACTTGATCAAGAGACCCATCCTATGACTCTGACTAATGATGTTGTTGTAATTTCTTCTGATAATGAGGAAACTAAAAGTCCTTGCTTGACTTTTACAGACTGCAAAAATGCGGGGGTCTAACAACCACACCCAACAATTCGTTTGGCAATATGAGAGGACTTACTTCAATATACTTTCTAGAGAATCAACTAGACATGCAGACTCACTCTAGAGTAAAGTATATCAAAGAGCTTAATATCTCTAACTCTTCATTCAATGCGCAATCAACAAATAGAAATCTGCGAGCCTGATTGAATATAAAAGGAGTTACTTGAACGGTACCAAAAACCAATGTTCAAGTGTCAATCAATGTAAATCAACAACCAAAGTTTGGATATTCTAATTGATTGATCTTAACGCACAACCTGTGATATTTCAATTATATAACAAAATATAATGCGAAAAAGAAATAACAGAGACACCAAAATTTTGTTAACGAGGAAACCGCAAATGCGGAAAAACCTCGGGACCTAGTCCAGATTGAACACCACATTGTATTAAGCCGCTCGAGACTCTAGCCTACTACCAATTAACTTCGGATTGGACTGTAGTTGAACCCTAATCAATCTCACACTGATTCAAGGTACAGTTGCGCTCCTTACGTCTCTGATCCCAGCAGGATACTATGCACTTGATTCCCTTAGTTGATCTCACCCACAACCAAGAGTTGCTACGACCCAAAGTCGAAGACTTGATAGACAAATCATCTCCCACGCAGAAAATTTTATAGGATTGAATAAATCTGTCTCCCACAGAAATACCCAAGAGTTTTTGTTTCGTCTTTTGATAAATCATGATAAACGGACTTATATTCCCGAAGAACAACCTAGTATTATCAATCACCTCACAATAACTAAATCGTATGATGGCGAAACTAGATATTGTGGAATCACAAACGATGAGACGAAGATGTTTGTGATTTATTTTTATCTTTCATATCGGAGAAATTAATCTCGAGTCAATTATTTCAATTGTACTCAATACGATAGCATCGGGAAAGATCATAACACGCAACTACAAAGAAAATAGTTGGCTCTGGCTTCACAATCCCAATGAAGTCTTTGAAGTCGTTAACCTACAGGGTCTCGATTAGAAACCTAAGGTTAAAGGAGAATCGACTCTAGTTATGCAACTAGTAACACACATGAGGTGTGGGGATTAGGTTTCCCAGTTGCTAGAGTTCTCCTTTATATAGTTTTCAAATCAGGGTTTGTAATCCAAGTTACCTTGGTAATAAAGCATTCAATATTCACCGTTAGATGAAAAACCTGATTCAACCAAGCTAATATCTTTCAACCGTTAGATCGAACTTAGCTTGTTACACACAAATGAAATGTACCCTCATTTAGGTTTATGTAATCGTACCTAAACGTGTACACTATGTTGGTTCACAAATAGTTAACTGAGGTTAGCCATATGATCACTCTCATATCAACCTTATTCATCTTAACCATAACTAGTTCAAATGACTCAAATGAAACTAGTTAAAGAACCATCCAATTGTTATATTCTCATAGAAGTATACAAGAACACAATTGAAGCAAAATCGGTTGATTCACTGGAATCAAATACATGAACATTATATCCACGACTTGCAAAGATTGCATTTCTTATTTTATAAATCTTTAGGTTCATGTACACAACCGATTTTAGAAAGTAACCACTTAAGTATGCGTACGGGTATGCGTACTTAAGTAATCGGATTTGAGTTTGTTTTAGTTTTCAAACTCAGCAGAAATTCACGGACATGAACTTTTCGCCAGTATGCGTATATGTACGCATACTTTGGTAACTGGTTGAGTTGGTTTTGATTTCCAAACTCAGCAGAAATTCACGAACGTGAACTTCCGCCAGTACGCATACTTATCCAGTCTCCATCAACCATTTAGTACACACACAAGTATGTATACATTAGGTTCCCGGTTTTGGACTTATACACAAATGTGCGAACGCACTATATGTTTATATCCAAAGATGGTTACATGATTCTAAGTTCTTTATTTCAATCATTGAAACATTCTTAGAGGATGACAATTGCCGTTTTCACACACTATTAGCATCAAAGCAATTTTCAAGATATTGAAATAATCATTATCGAAACATTCCAAGCTTACACCAAATGATTGTATCACACAAACCATGTAAGATGTTACTCGGCAATTTTCTCATGATATAAGATGAACTTGGTCGAAGCGAAAGCTTTCCAACACATATTTCGAGAATTATGTAAGCGAGATAAACTCAGCTCGAAATCTCAAATGTGTATATAGAAAGTATATCGTAATTAATATGACTTATGCCTCAATATAGTAGATAGAGTAGAAATAAACTTTCCAAGTGATAGATGAGTTCAAATCTCCACATACCTTTTGTCGATGAAGCTCCACAAGCTCCCCTTAGTAGTTCTTCGTCTTAAAATGATGAACGCCGTGAAAACTAAGATCAACTACACAATATATGTCCTAGTCCGAGACATCTATAAATAGGCTAGAAATCAAGACTTATAGTTTTGATCACTAACATTGACAAACATGCTTGAGATAGCAATGCATGCGAGTTCGAATCGAGTTAAAAGTGCTTTCAATGATGTAATAAACCGGTTTAGTCACATCTGAACCAGATCAAGATGATGGTGGTTTTCCATGAAAAAACGGGGGTCTAACAACCACACCCAATATTTCGCTTAGCAATCTGTATGGACAAACTCCAATATACTTTTAAGAGAATCAACTAGACAGTCAGACTCAATCTTAATAAAAAGTATATCAAAGAGTTATATCTCAACTTCTCGATTCAATATTTACTCAAGCAAAAAGAAATCTACAAGTCTAATTGAATACAAGAAAATCACTTGAACTACATCAAGACCAATGTTCAAGGATCAATTAATTTCAATCAACAACCAAACGTTGAATTTCCCAATTGATTGATTCAACGCACAACCTGTGATATTTCAATTATATAACAAAATATAATGCGGAAAAGAAATAACACAGACACCAGAAGTTTTGTTAACGAGGAAACCGCAAATGCAGAAAAACAACGGGACCTAGTCCAGATTGAACACACACTATATTTAGCTACTACAGACACTAGCCTACTAAAAACTAACTCCGATCTGGGACCAGTAGTTGAACCCCAATCAATCTCACACTGATCCAAGGTATGCTTAGGCTCCCTACGTCTCGATCCTAGCAGGATACTATATGCACTTGATTCCCTTTAGTTGATATCACCCACAACTAAGAGTTGCTTTGACCCAAAGTCGAAGACTTTAATAAACAAATCAGATATCACACAGAAAAGTCTACAGGGAATAGATAAATTTGTCTCCCACAGTAAATACCTACGGGTTTTTTTCCGTCTTTTGATAAATCAAGGCGAACAGAACCAATTGATATGCTTGGACTTATATTCCCGAAAGAATGACCTAGAAATATCAATCACCTCACAATAATCTTAATCGACTAGCGAAACAAGATATTGTGGAATCACAAACGATGAGACGAAGATGTTTGTGACTACTTTTCTATATTGCCTATCGGAGAAATTAATCTCAAGCCAATCCTTATGATTGTACTCAAATACGATAGAAACAAAGAAGATCGGGATCACACAACTAAATAAAAGATAGTTGGTTCCGGCTTCACAATCCCAATGAAGTATTTAAGTCGTTAACCTACAGGGTCTCGATAGAAACCTAAGGTTAAAGGAAAATAGACTCTAGTTTACAACTAGTATCACACAGGAGGTGTGGGGATTAGGTTTCCCAGTTGTTAGAGTTCTCCTTTATATAGTCTTCAAATCAGGGTTTGCAATCTAAGTTACCTTGGTAACAAAGCATTCAATATTCACCGTTAGATGAAAACCTGATTAGATTCAAGCTAATATCTTTCAACCGTTAGATCGAACTTAGCTTGTTATAAACACATGAAATGTAATTTCATTTAGGTTTGAGTAACCATACCTAAACGTGTACAAGTCGTTGGTTCAACAGTAGTTAACCATAGGTTAGCCATATGAGCACCTTCATATCAACCTTATTCTTCTTTACCACAACTAGTTCAAATGACTCAAATGAACTAGTTAGAGATTTGTTCAATTGCTTAGATCTCATAGAAGTATACAAGATACAATCAAAACAAAAAAAGTTTTGATTCACTCGAATCGATTCATGAACATTATAGTCACGGTTTGCAAAGATTGCATTCCTTAATATATAAATGTCTTGGTTCATGAATTAAACTGTTTTTAGAAAATAACCTACTAAAGTACGCATACTGGTATGCCGACTTAAGTACCCGGAATAAGTTTGTTTAGTTCACAAACTCCAGCAGAAATTCACGGGATGTGAACTTCCGGCAATGCGCGTACTTATTACGCGAACTTTAGTTCCGGTTATCCTGAGCAGCAAAGTACGCATACTTTGGTTCAAGGTTATTGGACTTACACACATATGAGTTGCCTCACATTGCTTATATCCAACCAAGGTTATATATTCTAAACTCTCATTTCAATCATTGAAACATTCTTAGAGGACGTTATTTAGTTGTTGTTCACAAACTATTTTTCGTCAAAGTGATTTTCAAGTAATTGAAACTAATATGACTTTCGTCACTAGTAAAGATGAACTTGGCCAAAGCGAAAGCTTACCAACACATATTTCGAGAAATAGATAAGCGAGATAAACTCAGCTCGAAATAGTACATGTGTATAATCATAGTCTACATAGCAATACGACTTTTATCTCAAGATAGGAGATAAAGTAGACTTTGAGTGATAGATAAGTTCAAGTCTCCACATACCTTTTAGTCGATGAAGTTCCACCAGTTCCTTGAGTAGTTCTTCGTCTTTGCATGATGAACGTCGTGGAGTCTAGAGATCAACTACACTTTCTATCCTAGTCCAAGACTTATCTATTAGTAGACTAGAAATCAAGACTTATAGTTTTAGCAACTAAACTTGACAAACAAGCTTGAGATAGAAACGCTTGCGAGTTCGACCGAGCAGTGCTCTAACATTCTCCCCCTTTGTAAATTTTAGTGACAAAACCATCAATACATATGGAATACAAAATAAATAAACTTTGCAGTTTCTCTTCCACATGCATGATCTTCTTGGTGCTTCAACATTGCTCGAAATCTTCATCACTTCCAAGTACTCCAATGATTCCAAAGATATTCAATGCAACATCATCGATGTTGAATATCCGTAGCCATAACAATGAGAAAACAAAAGCTCTCGATCATTGTTACACAGTGTCATAGTATTATTACACAACATCAAAGTTCAATTGCATCACAACTTCGACAACAATACTATGGTGATATGTATCAAGGTACGAAAACTACTGGGATCCTCATGAAATTTTCATAGAGACACTTCATGACCAAAAGAAAGCACATATCAACTTATTTAGATGCAATCATAAAGCCGAAGCTAAAGGCTTTCATCAAGGAGTTTATAAAGATACAAGATAACCCATATAATGTTCCACATTCGCACTCCCCACAAAGATTTGGCAATTAAGTACAAGTTCAATTAAGAACTCTCCCACATAAAATGTCATTCTCGAAAGAACAACAAGAGCGACCTTACTTTCACAAGAAAAGAAGGATTTCTTTGGACATTAACAAATCACATAAGAGTATGAATTTGTATCCAAAAACTCAATTAAAATAACCACAAGAGAACCCATGATTAATTTAATTGGAAATGCTCAACATAATAGAACTTACGGAGCTGCACAGTACATACATAAAAAATGTGGATCAGGGAAGATCAATATTGTGGAATAGACAAAGATTCATTCTATTTCTTATAATCATTTGCACAATGACATATAATAGACATAATCTTTGTAAACAAAAGCTCATCCTATCTTCCATCAATATTTGCATAATGACATACAATAGGCTTATCTTTTGTTTTGTCAAAAGTTCATTCAATCCTTTATCAATATTTGCATATAGACATACAAAAGACTTAACTTTTGACCATGTATGGGAAAATCATAGTTCACGGACGCAAACACACATATCCCATAACAAATTGCAGTATATAAAACCATAAAGATTAATACTGCAAAATTATCTTCCAAACAACCTTAGAATTTAAGTAAATAAATATAAAAAACAGTGAAGATGAAAACGGTGGACATAGCTATGTGTAATCACAATAATAACTATTCTAGACCCTAATAATCCTTTTAAAAAAATACAAGAATAAAATTCTCATAAGAGGTTCCCTAGACATTAAGATCTTTGAAAAATTCTTTATCGTCCCCGAGCTCCTTGTCGTCAACAACCATTGGGACATAAGGTTCATGAAGATAGGAGTTGATATCAACGAACCTTCTTGACTGATGTCGAACCAGGGCCTTCTGAATTTCAAGAATCTTAAACACAAAATCCTTTATTTGTTGAATCTCCTTCCTTGTCTCCTTCAACTCTTCAAGAACATCAAAAAACTTCTGAGAATGTGAAGGAAGGGCTCTTGGATTTCTCACATTCCTTCTTTTTCTTTTAAAAGTCGGAGGTATTGGAGATCTTTCTTTTTCCTTCATGATTGATGGCTTAACAATCATATTAACATCTTTTCTATCAGAAGACATAATGCTTGGAGTATCCATATGCAACCAGGTTTGTGAGAGAATCACAAGACTCAACAAGCAGTTTAAAGTTTAAAAAGAGTTTTAGAAAAGGAAAAAAGGATGTAGGGTTACGAAACTTTTAAACATAGGTTCGTGCACGCATAACTCATAACTCTAAAAAGGGTAGAATTGTCGAAAATAAATCTTTTTTATTAAAAGACAGAAAATACTTTTCCACTATCATTTAGATATGAAAAGTGGCATGAACTCCAAACGAATCAATGCTTTCAGAGCAAAAACAAAAAACAAAAAAAACAAAACACATTTTTTTTTCTTTTTCAAGAGTCTGAGATGTGCAATCATCTTATCTCTTTGGATCAGGCACATGAGATAAGATGCACAAGCTAACACAATATAATTTGTGTTGTGGTGAACAATAATCATCCACCATATCCTTTTCGTTCGGAATTCATAGAACTCTATTTCTCATAACGTTTAGACCATGAACTTCTTTCTAATGGTCTTGTCGTATCCTTGGAAACTAACTTATTTGACGAAGATAAAATCTTACATACCTCTCGGTCTTTTGAGCAAGTTTGAGTTTGTTAGCTAATCGATTCGCTCTTCGTTGAAGTTTGTTCACATGACTCAATTTGTGTTTGTACTTGTAACACTTTGAGAATTCATGACCTTTGAGTGAACAATACGAGCATGTCAATCTTGAATATAATCCAGGCATCAGAGATGTGCAAGCTGCTAGGCACATAGTGGAACCTGAAACATTACACAGAGAGTTTCCAACGGAAATGTCAATTTTTTCTTCCATATTGGTTGAGTTCTCTTATGAAAGAATATCGAGATTGATATATGTATTGCTACAATTATCAAAATCAATATTTTCATAAAGAAGCGCAACACTTAATTTTTCGTCTTCATTAGAATCATAGTTGTCATACATTTCATCAAGAGTTGCAGCTAGACCTTTGTTTCAGGCGTATTTTTACGATTTGGACACTCATTTGCAAAATGACCAAAACCTTTACACTTAAAGCACTGAGGCATATCCTCGTCATCAGTTTCATCATTATCCGTGTTTTTAGGAGGAACACGATAATGGGGTTTAACTCATGACTTGGATTTATCTCTAGAAAATCATTTACTTCTCTTCAACAGAAGATCCCTAAACTGTCTTGTGATCATCTAGACTGACTTGTCAAGATCTTTATCTGATGATTTAGCCTCAGAAAGATCATCTTCGTAGATACAGACACCTTTGCTTTTGTCAAGTAATTTGGTGTTCTTTTGTGCTTTGAAAGCAACATCCTTTCCAGATTTGGACGTATGCTCATGATCAAAGATCTTTAGCTTCCCAACCAGAGTATTTCTGGAGAGCGTTGCGAGATTATTTCCTTCAAAGATGGCATGCTTCTTAGAATCGTATTTGGATGGCAGCGATCTAAGAATTTTCATCACAATGTCCTTTTCAGGAATAGTCTTACCCAATGCAAAAGATGCATTAACAATTTAAGACACTTTGTGATTAAACTCATGAAATGATTCTTCATCCGCCATACGAAGGTTTTCCCAATCCGAATTTAGGTTTTGAAGCCTAGCTTCTTTTTCACAGGTATTCCCTTCAAATACGGTTCTAAGATATCCCAGGCTTCTTTAGACTTTGTGCACGTAGTCACATGATGCTGAAGATCTGGGATAATGACATGTATGATAGCATTTAAGCCGTCAGAATTTTGCTTTGCAGCAAGGATTTCTTCTAGACTATATCTACCAATATCCTTAGGTGTAGATACACCGTCTTCTGTATTAACCGGAGGATCATAGCCATTAACAACACGTACCCATGTTTGAAAATCACGAGCTTGAAGAAAAGCACACATAGCGATTTTCCACCATAATTAGTTCGAGCCATCGAAGATTGGTGGTACGTTTATGGAGGTAGAATTTTTGTCCATAGAGTCAGATCGCTACAAACACGGACTTGTAAGGTCTTTAAACGTGTTTGCCTGCTCTGATACCAATTGAAAAAGCGGGGTTCTAATAACCACACCCAATATTTCGCTTAGCAATCTGTATGGACAAACTCCAATATACTTTTAAGAGAATCAACTAAACGGTCAGACTCAATCTTCATAAAAAGTATATCAAAGAGTTATATCTCAACTTCTCAATTCAATACTTACTCAAGCAAAAACAAGTCTGCGGGTCTAATTGAATAAAAGAGAAATCACTTGAACGGTACCAAAGAAAAATGTCAAGGATCAATCAATTTCAATCAATAACCAAAGGTTGGATTTCCCAATTGATTGATTCAACACACAACCTGTGATATTTCAATTATATAACAAAATATAATGCGGAAAAGAAATAACACAGACACGGAGAAGTTTTGTTGAAGAAACCGCAAATGCGAAAAAACCGGGACCTAGTACATATTGAACACACACGTATTAAGCCACTACGGACACTAGACTACTACAAACTAACCCGGTCTAGACCGTAGTTGAACCCCAATCAATCTCATACCGATCCAAGGTAAAGTTGCGCTCCCTACGTCTCGATCCCAGCGGGATACTACGCACTTGATTCCCTTAGTTGATCTCACCCACAACTAAGAGTTGCTATGACCCAAAGTCAAGACTTTAATAAACAAATTTGTATCACACAGAAAAGTCTACATGAATAGATAATTATGTCTCCCACGGAAATACCTACGGGTTTTCTTCCGTCTTTTGATAAATCAAAGTAAATAGGAACCAATTGATATACCGGACTTATATTCCTGAAGAATAGCCTAGAAATATCAATCACCTCACAATAATCTTAATCGACTAGCCAAACAAGATATTATGGAATCACAAACGATGAGACGAAGATTTTTGTGACTAATTTTCTTTCTTGCCTATCGGAGAAATTAATCTCAAGCCAATCTTTACGATTGTACTTAAATACGATAGAAACATCAAGATCAGATCACGCAACTATATAGAAGATAGTTGGTTCTGGCTTCACAATCCCAATGAAGTCTTTAAGTCGTTAACCTATAGGGTCTCGATAGAAACCTAAGGTTAAAGGAGAATCGACTCTAGCTTACAACTAGTATCACACAGGAGGTGTGGGGATTAGGTTTCCCAGTTGTTAGAGTTCTTCTTTATATAGTCTTCAAATCAGGGTTTGCAATCTAAGTTACCTTGGTAACAAAGCATTCAATATTCACCGTTAGATGAAAACCTGATTAGATTCAAGCTAATATCTTTCAACCGTTAGATCGAACTTAGCTTGTTACACACACATGAAATGTAACTTCATTTAGGTTTTAGTAACCGTACCTAAACGTGTACAATTCGTTGGTTCAACAGTAGTTAACCATAGGTTAGCCATATGAGCACCTTCATATCAACCTTATTCTTCTTTACCACAACTAGTTCAAATGACTCAAATGAACTAGTTAGAGATTTGTTCAATTGCTTAGATCTCATAGAAGTATACAAGACACAATCAAAACAAAAACAGTTTTGATTCACTCGAATCGATTAATGAACATTATAGCCACGGTTTGCAAAGATTACATTCCTTAATATATAAATGTCTTAGTTCACGAATTAAACTGTTTTTAGAAAATAACCTACTCAAGTATGCATACTGGTACGCGGACTTAAGTACCCGGAATAAGTTTGTTTTCAGATCACAAACTCATATTTATAAATTCGTGCAACCGAGTACAATGAGTTTGTGAACTTTAAAAACTAACTTGACTACTCCTTATTACTTGTATTCTTCTCTGCAATGTTCATCATAATCCTATAAAGTCATACGACATGTCTCTGTAGATAGAATGGTAGATAATATGAGTAAATATGATAGTCAGTCTACACATACCTACATTGATGAATTTTTTGTTGACGTCATCGTTCCTTCAATCTTCAAGGACGATTGGTGAATTCTGGTATTCAACTACCACGCTCTATTCTTAGTCCGAGACTGATTTTAGTAAACTACTTATCAAGATATAATTTTGATAAAACAAATTTACAACAAGCTTGAAATACCAAAATTTGTGAATTTTACCGAGCGATGCTCCAATAATATTTAATTATATTGTTACATCTTTACTGCACTGCTTCTTGGTGGCTGTGATGAATATAATTTTTAGTAAATCGCTTTCATGTCCAGTGACATAAGGAGCTTTGAAGAAAGCATTGAGCGAACTGTTATGTATGGTTGGTGGCAATATGATTCCAACTAAAGTTAAACAACTATACTAGTTGAATTAGTTTTTAATAACGGTGAAACATTCTTTGTTCATCTTATTATTCATATAACCGTTATACTTAATTAATCCCCTCACTTTTTGCTTTTATGGTTGTTTTGCTAACGCAAAAATAACATCTTTGTTTTACTAATCCTCATGGAAACGATCCTTGCTGTTGTGATATTGCTTGCTAGTATTGTATAAAATAAATTATTTAATTTATTGTACCTACAACAATAGCATTCGTTCGACCTTTAAATATGAAGTTTTTGAACTCTTGGTCAGTGCTTGCATTTTGAACTATATGTTTCTCGGGCCAATCCTTACCATTCAACTTAACTTTTTTTTTTTTTCTCTAATCATTAAATTTGGGATTCATTGATGAAAAAAAGGGTCATAAAATACTTATGCCATCCAAAAGGGGACAAAGGGGGGAACTAAGGTGAACTCAGTCTGAAAAGGAAGAGAAGAGACAAGATCTAATCAAACAAACACAGAAGAAAAAACTAACTCAATGGGTTTTAAAGTATATAGATGCTCATTAAGTAATCACAGACTCGAAACAGATATGTTAAAATGGGAAAAACTTCAGAGCCCAAGAGAACAATATGTATTTAGCACTAATGAACATACATTCAATAATGTTGCATTTTTGGGTGAAAGTTCTTGAGTTGCGCTCAGTCCAAATTTTCCAACATACTATGCCTGGTGAAAACGTGGGGGTACCAAAATACACCACCAACTTTTTCTTAGGCAACCTGTATGGATAAACTTAAATACAATTCCGAGAGTTAAAACTCAATGAATCTCAATCAAGGAATAATATTTAGAGTTACATATTTTTCTCTCACAACCAGAAAGTTTACAGAGACAAGTCCGTGAGCTTGATCTGCTTGTGAAAGTACTTGGACGATTTAAAATATCAATACCCAAGAATCAATCAAGTTGTATCCAACAAACAAGGATGGATGTGTCTACTTTGATTGATTAATGTACAACATGTGATATTTCAATTATAAAGATAAACAATATAAACCGGAAAAGAAATAACACAGACAACAAAATTTTTGTTAATGAGGAAACCGCAAATGAAGAAAAACCACAGGACCTAGTCAGATTAAACACCAAATGTATTAAGCCGCTACAGACACTAGCCTACTACAATTTAACTTCAGACTGGAATGTAGTTAAAACAGAATTAAACCCTAGCACCAATTAGTTACAGTCGCGCTCCTTACGCCTCTTGAATCCCAGCAGGACTCCGCGCAATTGATTCCTTTAGCTGACGTCCTTTACAGCCTAAGAGTTGCTTCAACTCAATTGAAGACTTTAAACCAATCTGCCTCCAACATATAAGCCTATATGTGTGATTTCCTTTTTGATCGTAGGTCAAGGTGAGACTGTAAATCGATAGCAATAGACAAAGTCTATCTAACCTCAAAATATGTGCTTATGCTTCCCGAAGAGCAGCCTAGATTATTATTCACCTCACAAGTATTAAACTTGTGGAATCAACAAAGTCTGAGACAAAGAGAAATTTGTGATCTCTATCTATCTTGATTGATGGATCAAGCTTAACAATCGATCAAGATCAGGATGCTTGAACTATCAGGATAAATGATTGCTGGACCTGGCTTCACGAGTCCCTGTGAAGTCTTTGTAGTCGCTAAACCCTAAAAGGGTTTTAGGAAAAGGACGACTCTAGTTTACAACTAGGACACACAAAAGTAGTATCGGGATTCAAAGATCCCAGTTGCTTGAGGTTCCCCTTTTATGGACTTTCAAAGCATAAGTTGCTTTAGGTTTAAGCTAAGATAGTTGTGGAACCAAGTAATCAATATCCACCGTTAGATGAATCTTGGAAATGTGATTGACATATCAAGATATACACTCTGGATAGGATGAACTGTAACCGAACCATGTACAAAGACATTGTTCATAAACTAAGTTGCGAAAACTAGGTGATTGAACTATAAGCTTAATTATTTTCATAAACACGTAAGACTTTGAGTTTGAATCACAACCATGGGTTATAATGTGATCAATCATGTCTATATAGTGTTCTTAGAGATTTATTCAAATGTTAATTATATCACAGAAATAATTTTATGTGCATCTGAAAATATTCGATAGGGTAAGTACGTGTACCGGTATGTGTACTTCAACCTTGTTCGTGACTATATTTGTTATGGTACATGTACCGGGTATGTGTACCATTAAGAAAAATATAAGTTACGGAACATACAAAAAAAATTGGTTGGCGTACCGGGTATGGATACCACACCGGTTTCAGAACCAACAATTTTTTTTCCAGTATGCATACTAGATATGCGTACCATTCCAGGTTCACAAACTTTTTGTTGTATGGATTCCATACCGGGTATGCGTACCACTAAGTCATCGGCGAACTATAGCTACACCGGTACGTGTACTGGGTACATGTACTACGGCTCCGGACCTATAACAATTTTCCCAGTTTGTGAAACTGGTATGCATACTGTCATGTATCGATATTTTCAGTGATTTTATATTCTTCTTTAGATCAATTCGAAACATTTCCAAATAAAATCGATGACACATATTATTGTTCCAGGCTATTTCGAATGATAATCTTGAATCACAATTTAGATTATGAACAATAAATTTTTCTTAACCGAAATTCATCAAGTATGAACAAATGTTCATTGAGCTTAGTCATATATTTCGAGAACTAATTACCAAGATAAACTTGATTCGAAATTAGTGATATGCTTACAATAGTCTAATTAGTCTTCACTTACCTTTTGTTGAAGAAGTTCCCCAAAAGCTTTGATTGATCTTGGCCTTCAAGCGGTAGAACGCAATAATGACTGTCGTGATGTTTGTTTCTCAACTACACTTCTATCCTAATCCGAGACTTAACTAAATGTTGACTAGAAATCAAGATATAGTTTTGAAAACTAAATTTGACAACTTGAGATAGCAACACTTGTGAGTTCGACCGAGCAATGCTCTAACAGCTGGAATCCTCAACTCAACTCTTATATCCATATCCATAATTTATATAGAACATTGCCATATATAATTACTATAATTATCACATATATAGCCCAATTTAATCATACAATAAATCATCAAACACATCGATGCTTTAATTTGGATACACGCCCAAACTATTTATCAAAATATACCATTTCATCATCTCATCTAAACCCTAATACTATAATGGAAAATTTATCATATGTGTTCAACAATGACTCTACAAGATGTTCAACCATTGCATCAAAAGCGAAGTATGTTAATGTATATACGTTTCAAATCAAAAAGGAAAAGAAACCCCTGTTTATTTATTTTCTTGTGTGGACTGGATAAGTTTTTGTTCATCGGACAATTGACATTGACGCTTTGGAAAAGCAGGTAAGTAAACTTACTTTTCCATGATACACTTCAGAGGCACAAGTCATATTGGACTTTGAGCATGAAACCTAGAAGATCACAGCTATAAAACTTGCCCCGTCATTATTCGTGTCAAGTGGAAATGCTAGAGAAAGTATGTCTGCCAATGGGATACCAGTTTACTAAAACTCATATAATACAAGCTAGAATGCTCTTTCTCTTGTATAGATTTTGATAATTTCCCAACTAAACTGGCACCCCATTACCAACGTTCAGAGTAAAGAAGTACAATAATTTCTTCAACTAAACTTCATGACCACCTCTTTTTCTTGGTTGACTAGAAATGAATTTGTCTATCGCCAAAAGCAAGCAACATCAAATGACATTTTAATTTTAACCCTAAAGCAACAACAAGAATACATAAGGGCTCAAGAATCCCTTACCCCTACTCTTCCAGACGACTTACCGACTTTCACTCCATTTAGAGTGAACCGAACGACGACAACAATTTTAGTAGGATGGTCCTATCCCAGCTCGGATTGGATAAAAAAACAACACGGACGGAGATGACAGAGGACACCCAGGAATCGCAGGGACAGGCTTCATTTGCAGAGACTCAGAAGCAAAATTCATCATGGCTCTCGCGCAACCTCTTGGAATTATGACTGCTTTAATAGCAGAAACACCTGGTCCCTGCTGCTGGCCACAAGAACCGCGACAGATAGACAATGGATGAAAGTTCTATTCGAGACAGATTCTGAAACTGTTCTGCACTTTGTTACATCTCCTACAACACCGCCTTGGTACTTAAAGACAATGATAAAAAAAAAAAAAAGCATTGTATTAATAAGATACCACACAAAGCCATTAAGCACAACCACAGAGAAGGAAACCAAGCGGCGGACGGCCTTGTTAATCATGCAGCGCATGGAAGCCAAATAGGGAATCTGAGAACCAAAATTTGGGAGCATACAATTCCAAATTTCATTAATCAAATTGTACTCAGCGGCTCCTTGGGTACCAGATACCCTCGTGTAATTTCCTCCTAGTTTTTTTTAATATACACATGCTTCAACAAAAAAAAAAAAAAGAAAAAAAAAAAACAACGGTCCCTAATAGTCCAAGTCAAGACCCGATTCCAAACTGAAGTAGTTGGTGCTAAAAGAGAACAAAAAAAACATGCCCCCACAATTGTTTAATGCCATTAGTAGTGCTAACCCTACACCCTATCTAACATGTGCCACTGCCTTTTGGTTTATTTCACTTTCTTTTTCCTCACAAGTTATCTTCATCACTCAACAAAAGAGACCTCAAACCTGATAATCAATTCAATTCAATTCTTCCCCACCCACTAATCCTTCACCAAAAATCAATCAAAATCTCAACAACAATTTATGGGTTCGATTTTAATTTGAGTCAACCATATTAGAAATCTTACTTTGATACTTAGATTTGGAATTAAAGATTCTGGCAAAAGACAAAATGAATTACAGAAGCTTAGAAGATTTCTGGAGTCTGTATGTAAGTCAACATTCAAAAGCTTCAACTCGTCGTTGGCATTTCATTGGTACGATAACTTCTATCTTCTTTATAATCAATGCAATTCTCTTCAAATGGTGGTTGATTTTGTTTGCGCCTGTTTTTGGGTATGGATTGGCTTGGTATAGTCATTTCTTTATTGAAGGGAACACCCCAGAGACATTTAGACATCCGTTTTGGTCTCTTTTATGTGATTTCAAGATGTTTGGGTTGATGCTTACTGGTCAGATGGATAAAGAAATCAAAAGGCTTGGGAAAAGACCTGTGTTGCAGGTCTTCTGATTAATCCAACTTGTTATTCATGTAATTGTTTGTCAAAGCTTCAACTGGTAGTTGTGTTGTACATAGAACATTGTCACTGGAACTCTACAAGACTTTGCAGAACTCTCCACAACACTGTATTTAGTCTTATTTCTCCACCATACATATAGGCGCTTTAGTTTTATTTTGTTGATGTTTGTATTGAGTGAATCCATGTATTTCAATTTGTGAATCATGAATATATGAATGGAATGTCAGATGCGATGTTTTGATGTAGTTGTCTGTGGAATTGAAGTAGTAAAGAACTTTCCCAAGTTCCATTGTTATATTCGAGTTAGAAAGCTAGTCTTGTTCTGGTGCGGCCATTGGTAGTGAGGAACTTGTATGATGATATTTCACTCTTGTGCTCCTCTGGCCAATATACATTCACAGCATAGATGGTTCGAGGATCTAAGGGTGTTTCTTCCGGTGCTAAGAACTTCGTGCCCCTGCTGAAGCATGCCTCTTCCTATTGGAAGTAAACCGAAATTGCGGTGCTGCCAAGTTTAAGTTGAAGTCTTTGTATAAATGAACTATACTAGCTGACAAGCAATGAAGCAATAGCAGTTGGTCATTGGCTCATTTTGTTTCTGCATAAAATTCACTTTAAGAAAATTAGAGAATTTCATGGCTGAATTAGCAACTGTATAAAAATATATCTTCATGTTTGGTTACTTTGGTGTCTCAGTTAGTTAATGGGATCAGACTTGGGAAAATATTTATGTTTTAAAATGATGCATCAGAGTTTATCAGGGTTTTCTATTAATCTCCACGCAAGCCCAGTAAGTAAGGCCAAGTTAAATTTATGAGGATTCTTGATACCTAACCCCCCAATATTTTTACTAGAACAAATGAAACTCCAAGCTTTAATGAAAAGACCTCTATTACTCTTACTCCCTCCGTTACTTTTTAATAGGCCAGTTTTATTTTTTGAGAAAATTAAGGAAATTATGAGAACTAATCATTGAAAGTGGTCCTCTAAACACTTGTCAATAAAAGAAGTGAAGTGAGATGGTCCCCATGACACTTGTCACCCAAAGAAGTAATTGAAATGGTCCACATAACACTTGATCATCAAAAGAAGTTAAAGAAAAGTGAATCCCAAAAATTAAAGTAAATTTGACTTTCCCAATTGGGAAACCAAATTTATTTTTTTGTAACATTTATTTATAGAAACTGGCCTATTAAAAAGTAACGGAGGGAGTACTTTTTTTCCACCAAAAATCTCTCTGGATACATCAAGCTTATCCAGAGTTTTTTTAGGGAGCAAAAAACACATCATTTAATACATGGGCATAACACTTGTCACTGAACCAATTAAAGTAGTCCTACCTGCCTGAGATAAAAACTTAGCTTTCCATCCTTGCACCCTATTATACACTGTATCTAATAAGTTCTGATAATTAAAACTCTTGGATCTATTAAAAAATAAGGGAGTCCCTAATAAGTATCATTCTTAGTAATTCTGCCTACTTTAAGAATCCTAGCTAGTGACTTGCAATGCTTGTTTTCAACTTTTTTACTAAAGTACACTCCAGATTTATGATAGTTTATGACTTGACCCGAGGATTCACTAAAAATTTTAAGGATATCCAGCAGATTCCTAGCTTGAACTATGCTAGCATCAGTGAAAAGAAACGAGTCATCCGCAAAAAATAAATGAGAGACTGGCGGACTCTTAGTGGTAACTTTAACACCAGATAATTTACCACTAGATTCAGCATGAAAGAGTAATTGCGATAAAGCTTCCATACAAATGATGAAAATATAAGGCGACATAGGGTCACCTTGTCTAATTCCCCTAGTGGGAAAGAATTTTTCACCTGGCGAACCATTTACAAGGACAGAAGCAGAAACAGTGGAAATGCAATTGTATATAAGATCACAGAATTCACTTGAAAAACCAAATTTCTTAAAAACGAAAATCACAAAGTCCCACTCAAGCCTATCAAAGGCTTTTGAAAGATCAAGTTTCAGAGCCATGTGACCACTTTTCCTTTTACTAGTTTTCATAGTATGAAGTATTTCATGTGCTATAACTATATTGTACAGTAATCTATCTATCAGGAATGAACGCAAATTGGTTACGATAAATTATTTTATCTAATAATGGTTTGATTCTATTAGCAATAATTTTAGTAACAATTTTATAGAGGGCATTACTAAGACTAATAGGCCTAAAATCACTAGGATTTTTTGGTGTTTTATTCTTCGGAACAAGCGTAATATAAGAATGGTTTATTTTTTGATTAAATCTTTTTTCCTTAAAGACTTTCTGAACCCATATAACTATATCCTCTTTAAGAAGATCCCAATGTTGTTGATAAAAACCAGTGGGGAATCCATCTGGTCTCGGATCCCCCCAAGCATTCATCATAAATAGGGAATTTTTAATCTCAGTCTCACTAGGTATTTCATTTAGCTTATTATTATCAAACAAACTAATAGATGGTTTTAGAATTTCATCAAAAACAGGATTGATCTCATTTCCATTAGAGTTAGCAATACTATTAAAGTGATTAGTTAACAAAGAACTTAAAGTTTGTTGTCCTTCAACCCATAGGCCAGTACTATCTCTTAAGGTATGTATTCTATTATACTTATTTCTATCCGAGGCATACTGATGGAAAAACTTAGTATTACTATCATTTTCCTTAATCCACTTTTCTTTGACATGTTGACCCCAATAAGACTTTTCTATTCCATACCAGTTAGATAGATCATTTTGTAATTGGTCAATCTTAATTTTAGTTTCTAAACTATAAGGTTTTCTATTCTCAGTTTCTAGCTCCTCAAGAATATTAAATATATTCCTAAAAATATTTCCAAATTCCTTTTTATTCCAGGTTCTAAGGTCAAGTTCTAAAGATTTTAACACTTTAAAAAGGCTATTACTTTTTTCCTTACTGGTTTGTATAGACTTTTCAATGATATTACTATAATTCTTATGTTCCATCCAGCATTTCATATACCTATATGGTCTCATACATTTATCACTGTCTGGATTCAAGAAGAATCGGAGCATGGTCTGAAACTACCCTAGTAAGATGTTCGTTACAAGATTTAGCAAACAATTCCAACCACTTATGATTAACAAAGACCCTATTAATTCTCTCTTGTATGTGATGTTTACCTATTCTTTTATTTGTCCAAGTAAATGGAAGACCGGTAAAATTAAGGTCAACTAATCCTAAAGTCTGAATACAATGAAAAACATAAGAAAAGCTACTAGTAGATGGACTATTTCCACCTTCCTTATCATCTTTATGAAGGATGAAATTCATATCACCTATAATAGCCCAGGGAGTATTCAAATCACTAATACTTTTTATAAAATCCCACTGCTCACTCCTAAGATTATTATCTAAAGCACCATACATGAAGGAAATAAGAACACGCATATTTTCTTTAAAAACTTGAAAATGAAATATATTATTCTTAAAAGACAAGAGTTTTGCAGATACTCCCTGGTTCCAAGCTATTGTGAAGCCTCCTGATCTGCCAATAGATGTCATGATAAACCAGTCTTTCAATTTTAAGGATTTAAAAACTTTTTCAACAACTGGTAAACTAACTTTTGTTTCAGACAGGAAAATCATATCAACATTTGAGTTTTGTTTAAATATCTCAGATGGTCCTGCTTTAACGCAGACCTAATTCCTTGAAGATTCCATGACAAGACTTTGAAATCATACCCATATTCTCTATTTGTCACTTACCATATACCAGATAAACATTCTTCTGTAGTAAGGAAACAAACTATCTATAATGCATACAATGACTATGCAAGTAAATATGATCATACGACATATAATGCAGTTCAAAACCTTAAATTTCTTACTGTTTTGATAATACCTACTACCTTTGAAAATAATACTTTGTTTATAGCACTCTACTACATATTTTATAACTATAAGCAGTTCAAAAACCAATTTACTTTTAAACTTAATCCCAAATTTCTGGCAATGCATCCAATAAGAACAGTAGAAATCTCTACAACTACATATTATGTGTAACTCTATCTGATACACACCATTATATTTGACCCAGTAATGATACCACTTAAGTATGCTGAACATCAAAGACAACATTCTAGTAAATTTTCCTTTCAAATAAGGTTTATTAAGTAGCAAGACAAAATTCACATTTTGTATAAACCAGTATAAAACTTCATGCAAAAACTTTTTAGGAAACAGATTGAGACATCGATTTTTATATATGGAATGAATCAAGCATCCAATTCTAATATGGTAAACTAATTGAATCAATTGCATATGATTTATAAACACACTCTGAGCTCTAATTCCCTGAAGATTCCAGGATAACACCTTAACGTCAACCCCATATTCGAGAATAGTTAATGTCATTCGGATTACAAAAAATGTCATCTTTTGCTGCTCCTGCCAAAAAATGTCATCTTTTTTTTTTTTTTGATAAACGCTTACAATTATATTAAGCTAGCAAAATTACTGGGGGAATTATTGAGTTGTAGCCGGAGTCTCAGAAGAGAAAGTTCGAAAATCTGTGACTCTAGAACATCAGCTCTAACTAGAAAGTAAAGAACAACAGCATTGAAAGAGATTTTGAACTCCCGAGTTCATGGCAGATTTTGGACGAGAACCATTAACAGCTGTAACTAGATTATAGCAATCACTGATGATGACAAAAAGAAGTGATGCTTAGTTTTTATGTCCAATTCAAGGAAACATGGAGAGCTTTGGCTTCTGCATCTAAGGTGCAGTTTGCCCAGCCACTTCCTCCATTGACATGTCCGCAGTTACCTGCAGTAGTCAAAAGAACAACCCCATCATATCCTTCAGTGTTGAGAGTTTTCATGAAAGCTCTCATAATCAGGGTTGTCTTCCTGATGATGGCATTATCATATTTCTTTGTGAAATCAATTTTCTTTTTGATACAAGGAGTCGATTACTTGGTGTTCTTAGTGCCATGTTTACCCTTCAAAATTGACGAGAATAAAACTGTGCTCGCATCAAAACATGTTTACCATTCTTTGATCTCGATCAATATTTTATAGCAGTTGCAATTACACCAAACAGTTCCTAAAAATCAGAAGAATATAAGGAACGAAAAGCTGGATACAGTTTTGCGCGAAAAAGCCAGATACATAAAAGAAAGCTAATGGAAGAAGCGATAATCAAAACTTCAAATACAAATAATGCCACTTGGACCTGAATTTTTATAACAAGGACAACCCAAAAGAAAACTAGTTACTGGACGATGACGGTGGATCTGAGGGTTTGTGCTCATGTGGAGGTTGAGGCTGTGCTGCCCCAGGCGGTTGCTGCTGAAATGGGGGTTGAGGCTGTGGTGCCCCTGAAGGTTGCTGGTGATAAGGCTGTGCTCCCATAGGTGGTGGTGGTTGAGGACCGAGTGGCTGATGAGAGTACTGCTGATAAGGTGGGGGTGGAGCCATATACCCATATGGTGGATAATAAGGTGGGTAGTGACCTTGCATTGGTGGTCGCTGGTAAGGGTAATGAATGCCTTGATCGATTAATCCACTTGAACCGCTGCTTGAGCCTTCCTGGGATGGAACTACAGCACCCATCCTCTGAGGATCCATAGATGGGTAATAAGCTCTCTCGGGTTGTGGTGGAGGTGGGATATTGAAATAAGACATAGGTGCTGAAGGTTGGTCTTGAACCCCTGGGGGTTGGACTTGATTCTGCTGCTGCGAAATGACTGCCCTAGGTAGTAACCCCCCATGAGTTAGTGCTTGCTGTCTTGCAGCTTCGTCGTCTTGGTTCTCTAACTCTGCCCTCTGCGCCTGTGATCTCCCCCACAAAAGCTTAAGCCTCAAACCCTTTATGACCAGTTTATTTGAGAGCTCTTCTGCAGCCTTCTCTGCACCCTCTCTAGTCGTGTAGGTTACAAATGCACATGCTCGCTGGAGTACCATCCTCACAGACTCGATCTCTCCATGAGAATAAAAGTTATCTCGTAAGTCCTGCTCAGTGACTCTGGCATCAAGCCCACCAATGTATAAAGTTTTGATGCTTTGATCATCCGGGGGAGCAAGTGATGGCATCTCACCGGCCTTATTCAGCAATTTTGCTGCAACCGGGTCATTTACCCTGCAAACAATACAATCAACAGAAATGAGCAATCAATGATGTTAATGCATCCAACTGATACCTTGTGCTTGTCCAAGTATGAGAATATGTTGTTTCAATGGTTAAGTGGAAAATATATAATAACCTAAATAAATAAGTATGTGACCATATACTAGTCTGGTAATCTATGTATTATTCAGGTAAAGGAACTCAAAAGATCAAGAGTACATAAACAGAAAGTAAAAATGTTATAATATGTAAATGGTTCTAAGGAGATCCGCATCACATAATAGCTTGTGTCATCACCATGGAAAAAGACAGGAATAGGAGGAAAACAATGGGAAGAAACCCTGCTATACTGGTAGAGTATGAGAACAAATTAAGGCCTCATATATGATAAATTACATACCCATAATAACGATCTTTTATATTTTGCTGGGACAATTCTCCAGTAATGGGCATTTCATGTCTATAGGGACATTCAGCGCCTCTGGTACATTCGCCTCGAACAAAGAAACTACAAACATGTGCTCGATTTCTCTTGTAGTATGGAGTTGTCCTTTGTAGCTTCAGAATAGTATCATTGGGGCGTGCCTTTCCATAAGAAGATTCATAATCAATTCCAGCTCTAGCCTGCGGTAAGCATAGACATAGCAAATAATTTAGCTAAGAACCCTGTACAGGGATAAATAAAAACATAGTCAATAAACTAATACAAAATGCCTATGCTCCTTGCATTCTAAATGGACACCTAGGCCGCAAACTTCAACAGAGTGCTTTAACTTATATAAAATTAAAAAGAAAAAATAGAGGACAATGGGATCTACAAATCATACCCTACGATCGTGCTCCTCAGCAAAATACTCTCTATTGACATCACTCTTTGGGATAGAGTCGTTTGAATCGATGGCTAGAGCAGTATCCCGAACTTGCACCGGCAACCCATACTCCAAATCCAAAAGACACACCTGACACACATTTTTAAGCTTACTGCATGTCTGGCAAACCTCGGTTTTCTTGAACCTGGCATCACGACCAGGCCTCCACCGAAAAACAGTGAACGGCCGTGTACAAATCTTGCATTCTTTATCATAATCTGCTTTAGTCTGCATAATACAAACCATCAAAGCAAATAAAATGTTAATCACTATTCTAACTGATTTTCCATTGAACTTGCAATATTCTTATCATCAGGGCTGCCCATAGATAAGAGCATAAACATGGAATAGAAACATGTAATCCAATAAGAAACAGACAATTTGCAACCAAGTATCGTGGTTTTACACTACGGTTTCCAAACTGAAGAACATCTCTATAGTTGAGTTTATATCATATGAAATTCGTCATCTCTAGGGTTTCAAAACAGAGCCATAAGACTCAGAGCTAAGGTATTAAACGTCTGCCTCAGATTTGAGAAACTAGGGTTTATAGAATCAACCAAATTATCAAATCAAATTCTAAGTACTACAAGCTCTAATAACACAACCAGACACGATAGGTTAAACAAACAAATAATCTAATTACAGAAGAAAAAAAACTGAGCAATTTTCAAGGGTTTCATGAAATTAGGGGTTAGGGTTTTGAATCCACACTAAAAAACCGAATAAAAGACAGAATAATCTAGGAATTTTATCTTACCATTCGAACGTAAGGATTATCCCCAAGACAAGATTCACAAATAATGGGAAAATCGGAGCGTTCCCAGCCATCCGCTTCTAGATCTCTAAGAAACCTATGAGCCATCGTGTGTTTACTGGTTCTCACAGAAAGTAACTAATTAATCTCTTTGATTGATTCAGAAAACCCTGGATTGTTTACAGCGACGGAGAGAGAGCTGGATAATTTTCCCTAACCCTAACAACGATGAGGTTTGGGAGAGAAATCTGATGAAAAAAAGAAACGTTCTCCGCGCTCTTTGAAAGATCGCGTGAGAGGCAGCTCATTAGGAAGGCTCGAAACCGACTTGATATATGATAAGGAAGGTGTTATTCAATGACTGGCATTTAGATAAGGGCCACCTAAACGTATATTCCTAAATCGTGTTTGGACGGTGAGAAGAGAATCACATTGGCAGAAGGGAATCACATTCACAAGAATCATATTTCCCGCAAGACAGAAGCTAGCCTTGTACGAATGGTATAGATAAATACGCTAATGGTGGGTTTGGATGTAGAATTTAAAAGGTGGGATTTATGGGTTCAGGGGATTTGGTGGAATTACGTTTTCCTCGGTACGTTTGGTTGCCCAAATCCCTGGAATCACGTTTTCCATGGGAATTACTTTTCCAGCAAATCCTCCATATGGAGTCCTACCCCTTCCCCTAAGATTTCTTGGGGAAACTTCTCAAGGATTTATGGACCCACTTTTTTTAATTCTAAATATCATATATATACAATTTTATGATTCTAAAATAATGCCAAACGGCATATGGACTTTAAAACAAGATAATTTTATGAATGCTAGGATTTTTAACTGAGTTACCAAACACATGAGGGATTCACATGAATCCCGGAATTTGTAATCCCATGGGATTTTAAATCCTGGAAATTGTGAAATTCTACAAACAAACCCACCATAATATTTTCCTTTCAAAAAAAAAAAGAAATCATATTTCTCAGGGAAGGAAAATCCTAAAACCACCGCTTTGTAGAGATAGCAGTTGAAACAAATTTGATAAAATGAAAATAAAGTTTCTTACAGATTTAGACAAAGTCAGCCAGGAATTTAGACAAAGTAACATAGACCAATAGAAAGAATATAAAGGTCAATGACACACACACAACTCACACACTAACATAGACCAATAGAAACATAACACATAACAAAGTGTAAAGAAAGTGTAACAAACTAGTATACACTATTACCCCCAAGTAAGGTTGAGTTCTCCAACCAAGGATATGTGGATTATCAAGAGGTCACCAAAACAAGGTTTAGCACCCACCATACCGAACTGGCAAGCAAATCAAGAGCATATTTTTGAGTTGAAGAGCACCAAACACACACAACTTTCTTTAAGAAGCGAGAAACGTAGTCCGTATGAACCTTAGTGAGGATCCTATTGATAATGTAGTTGGGTCGGAAAGAATTAACCCAAAAACATTCAATCCCAATGAGAAATGTCCCCACCGATATCAAGAACATGCCTATGTTTAGCCTCAGCAACACCATTCTGCTCATAGGTGTAAGGAAAAGTAACTCCATGCCTAATTCCATGTAAAGCAAGAATATTGGTCCACCACCATCAAGCCCGATTGTATCAATTTTATGATGTATAGCATTCCCAATATAATCTTTAAATTTAAGAAAATTATTTTGAAACCATATTTAGCATATAAAGGAAATAATCAACAGAACTTGGTGTAGTTATCAATTATGTTTGCATAATATAAGTAACCACTATTAAAAGGAACTAGAGATGGACAAAGATACAAGAGTGGAGATGATGTCGCATAAGGCGATTAACAATGTCATTGCTCGACGATTGCGTGATGTATATTTAGCAGCACATTTAGTAGATCCATCGAGATAGCCAGTAATACGAAAATTTGTAAATAAGGCAAGAACCAATGATTTCCAGGTGAGGTAATTATCATTAGTAAGTATGAAGGAGAGATATTAAGCAATTGACTGAAATGAATTTTGTGAAATTGAATGTTGAGCTAGAAAAATGAATTGAAAAATTAAGATCTCAGAGAGAAAAACAACAACTTAAAATTAAAAAAGAGAAACCAAAGATATTAGGTTAGGATAAAACGAAAAGGTCCATGTCGAGAAATCCTTGATACCAAGATAACAAATTGAAACAGATAAAATGAAAATAAAGTTTTTAAATCCCGCATGAATATAAAGTTCAATGACACACACACAAATTGTGAAATTAACCAAGTGTAAAGAAAGTGTAACAAACTAAACACAAACCCACCTTAAAATAATATGATAATTGATAATAAAGATTTAACTTTTTCAACATTTTGTTAAACAAAGATGACATGGCTAAGTAGGATAAAAAAGTATAGATTAAATTTTCTTCATGAAAAGCATATAAAAAGTTTTAATTTTCTTTGAATGGATCCTCTCACACTCTAAATCTCACACTAACTCATAAATCTAAATAATAAGCGAACCATAAGGATTTGAAGCAAATATTTTGGGGATATAATCCTTTACAAAGCTCTACGTAGTAAAAAATGAGGGCAGAAATACTAAATCTCGTAATTTAAAATCGATGGTTAAAAAACGTTGATTTTCAAAACCACCGCTGAAAAAGGATGAATGGGCGCTAGAGAATTGAGTGAAACACTTATCAAGCAACTCATTATGGTCAGGATTTGAAACAAATTTGATAAAATAGAGGGGAAAATAAAGTTTAGGAGCTACATATGCCTTGGATGAAATCCCAAAAGAAAAATACTTACCACTCAGGAAATGTGACCTTTTAAATGGATTCCTGGGGAAAAGCATCCTATGGGAGAAGAAAACGGATGCATGATAAACAAAAACTATAAATATCCAATTTGTTCATGAATCATGTGCCCAGGGACATCATCAAGCTTGAAAGTTGTTTCAAAACATAACTTTGTCAAGAAAATTTCTTCAATTACTATCATCAGTTCGATAAAAGATTGTTTTAACTTTTAAGTGGAAACTTAACTCTGATTCTAATTTCTCTATAAAATCTCTTTACAAAGTACAAACAAAGTAAACAACCAATCGAAAGTTTAACATTCTCCCAATTTCTATAAAACTACGAAGAAAAAACTATAGAACCAAGTGTGCAGGAATGTAAACAACATGCATAAATCATATTCAAAGTTATGGCAAAATGAAGACCAATAGACATTTAAAGAGAAAAAGGAATAAAAAAAAACAAATCCGGCATGTCCTAAAGTGTGAAATCCTGGAGGAGTTTTTTAGACTCGATGAAAACCAGTAAGTAACAAACTAGTTAATGGACACCTTAAGCATGCATATATAGATACAGATAGATAGAGACTAATAAAATCTCGTAAGTAGGTAATAGATTCATTCAAAGAGCCAGTATCACATGTTATGTTAATTACATAGAAAACAAAGTGGCAATTTTTGTACGAGTCTTAATTAAGAGTGATAGGTGTCTAAAACACCTAATTTTATATCTGGTATTTATTTGTGTGAGTTTGAGAATGGAGTCCTTCAGCAAAAGAAAGATAAAATGTCAAACAAAATCTTCAAGAATACCTTCAGAAGATATGGTGGTAATTGAGATGGGAGATTTGAGTTCAAGTGAACTAAAGAGATGGGTTTATAGTGGATGTGTAATTGGTTCAGTTTAGGGTTCACTGGTTGAATGTGTTGGATCTGTTGTGATGATTTTCAAGGGTTTCGAGAGATTTTTGTGTTGAGTAGAAGAACTGGGTTTTTCTGGTGGTGTGTTCATATGTTGTTAATCTGTGAGATCTAAAAGATAGGTTGGATGACTGTTGGGAATTGAAGACTTTTGTTGTTGTTGATTTACAGGGAGAGACTGGAAGAAATATGTTGTTGATTGAGTTCTGAGATGGTAGAGAGCTGAGAAGAAAATGCAGTTGGAAATTGAAGTTGTATTGAGAAGCTCAGAGCAAGTGAACTGCAGAAAGATGGATAGCTGAGAGGATAAGAAGACCTGAGTTGATGGTGGATTGCACTGGTTGCAGAAATGAGAGTAATTGCAGGGGAGAATTGATGCAAGATCTTTGCAATGGAATTGATGCAAAGATCTCGCAATGGGAGCTAAGATGGAATCAAAGCAGTGATGCAGCTGGTTATTGCAGGAATGATGAAGTTGAAGCTGCAAAGCTGCAGTTAAAGCTGAGAAGTGGAGGTTGTTGTTGGTAATTAGATGCAATAGGAGTTGGAACTGGTGGATGCTTCTGTATATGAGAGTGGGTGGTATGTGTTGCAGGTGACGGGATGGTTGGCCTGAGATGCAGTGCGCAAGTGATGCTGCTCGACTAGGATTGTGACTGCAAGAATGGGTTGAATGTGGTGAAGATGCAGGTGCCGTACTGAGCAGTTTGGAGACAAGCAGCAATTGTTGCTGCTGAGAATTGAAGCAGGCTTTGATGATGAATGATGTGCAGCTGTAGAATGAATGAAATGCTGAGTATATGAATGATATAATGGGAGTTTATGGCCTGAGCAGTGAAATAGAGTTGGCATGTAATTCCATAACTGCAGAAACAGTGCGGAAAGTGAGCAAGAATTGCGAGCCGATGGTACTAGTTCCGGTTGTCGGATTTTGGAACCGAAAGTGGGGGTTGTAAAGTTCAGTGAATCATGAAGGGGGTATGAGTCGGATGCAAGAGTCGTCCGCGGCATATATGAGTTTGGAGTCACGCTTTTGGGTACGTTTTCGCAAGAAATAAGAAGTTGGGTTAGATGGTTTTTGTGAATGTATGAACATAGAGAATGAGAGATGAGTTGCAGGAAGTACATATTTGCTCGGGTGACAGATTTCGGATATCTCGGGTGGCTGCAGTAGTTTCCTGTGACCAATCCTAAGAACGGTGACCGGAGTCCGGTAATGACGCCAGCAATACGACGACCCAGTTTTGGACCCAGAATTTCTAGAAGAGATGTTTTAACACCAGAGCTGAATTGGGGGCCCTGGAAAATAATTGGGGACCCCTAGATACATGACAAAAAAGGTCATGAAATATTAATTGGGGGTTATCCCTTATCCCAATTTTTTTAAATGGCTAAACTACCCCTGAATCATTAGTGGTAATTAAGTTAATTAATTGTTAATTAGTTTAGTTAGATTAAAATCAGGTTTAGGGATAAAATTTTGATAAAAGAAAAATTGTGTTTTTGTCTTGTGGAGAGGAAGAAGTTGAGTTTTGGGGGAAAATTTAGGGTTATTAGAAATGAGTGATTCCAGTGGAGGAATCCTATTGCTCAAAATGAAGGAACCAATCCTCAAAATGAAGAACTTGAAGCTCAAAACAATCAGGTAAACTTCCTATACTCTTCAAATTATATGAATGATGCTCCAAGTGGTCGATTCATGTACACTATGCAACTAATCGGAGTGAGGGTCGTTAAGTCGAGAGGGTAATAAACGAACGACTCTAAGGATTCGTCAATTACTTGACACAACCTTTGACGACTCAAACATGCAACTTTTGCAGATTATGAAAAATCATCAACCAAGTGTGATATAATTGACGACTCCAGCTAGTTAGGTCACATAGAGTCGTTAACTTAATATGTTTAGAACCCAACTACTCTAAAAAAATTTACTCTCTGAAGATGTTACTCTTAGGGTCGTTAATGTGGCATTCCTATATACTTACGACCCTAGCGAGCCATTTCATAGATTAATGAGAGTCTTCATTCCCCACATGTATAAATAGTAACGAATCTATCACTTAAACGACTTCAAAATTTTATAAATTTCATAGTATAGGCGTCGTTTCATAGATCAAGGGTCAGCACTCGGCAGACAAAATTTATAAAACCAAATGACCCTTCAACATCGTTAACGACTTCAAAAATTTGACATGACGACCCTTCAACATAGTTAACGACTACAACCATTTGACATGACGACCCTTCCTATTTTTTGAACAGGGAACAAATTTTGTATCATATAGAGTCGTTAGTTTCATAAAGGGGTCGTCAAACAAAGAATCGTTAATGCTTTAAAAATATACCGATGACCCTATCACTATTTGGGACAGAGAGGTGGTTCTGCATAAGACAGAGTCGTTCATATTTAAAAAGGGTCGTCGAGAATAATCGTTAACGATTTAGAAATTCCTGGACGACACTATTCTAGGGCAGAAAACCAGGTTTATGGTCGTTATCTACTACACCCTAATGGTTAACGATTTTTATCAATTCAATATGCATATCAAAAATCGTTAAGAAATAAAAAACCGTGGTTAACGACCCTGGAACTGTAACTGCAATTTTGCAGTTGAAAACCTAATTTTTCAATCAACAAATCAAATTAAAACGCAAACCCAACTTAGATTAGGGGGTTTTAGTTCACTTACGACGATGAATCGGTGAGAATTTTGTTTTCTCAGAAGTCGTTAATGGAATGGGAGACAATGGGAGGGAGGGAGCGGAGGAGAAGAAGTTTTGATTGAAATGAAGATTGGGGGCCTAGGTTAGTGGTTAATGAGATTTTTAGGGTAGTTATTAAAGAAGGCTAAATTGGTATTTTCACAAACATTTTGGAAGCCCTCTATCTTTTATGGGGTGGGTATAAATTGGGTGAGGCCCCTAATTATTTTCCACGGCCCCCAATTAAGCCATGTTTAACACATGGGCTTGGTGGACCAATTGGAGATGAGTTTTGAGAAGACCTACTTTTGGAAAGAGTACCCTTTTGGAATGGGAGAAGCATATAAATAGAAAAGTCTTTCTCTAAACCTAGATATCTCCATTAGGGAGGCTTCTACTTGTTTTCTAGGGTTTCACATGATAGTTCTTCTTTGCTTTTTATGATGATTTCCAAAAATACAAGTAACTAAGTTTTTATTATTGGTTAAAGATGTAGTTGGATTTTGCAACCAAGTTATTGATTTTATGAATTAGTTTTTTCTCAATATTATCGTTTGATTTCTACTCCGTATAATAATTGCATGATTGACGTATTGCAATTTGATTGAATGTTTGTTTAGTTAAATCTATAATTGATTGAACTCACATCCATATCTATAGCTAATTTAGGGTTCATCATCGAGCGATAACCTTGAATACGAGTAGCATGATATGATTACGGTTTGTAGTGATACATCCTTGTAATTATATGTAGAAATTGACCTTTGTCCGAATTGTCATGCGCAATGTATGATAATTGCATTGATTAGCCTATTTCTGAAACTTAATGCTCATAGGAATTGAACTTAATTAGCGCAAGGCGTTAGGTTATTCTTTAGGTAGAATTCACATACGCAACTCTAATATGTGTGTTGATGAATTTAGGAAAGTTACGGAGTATTCTTGCAATAAGGTATTCTAGGGCTTTTGATGATAGAGAGATTAAATACGAATTCTAATCATACATTCAAAACTTGTTTGCTAATGAAGATGAAACCTTTATCCAATATTTTCTCATCCTTGATTTGCGTGCTTTATTGTTTTGTTTGCTTTTATTTTACTTTTATATTATAAAAATCAGAAAACCCCCTTGTTACTTTCAGGAAACCAAAATATATTGACAGCTCAAGTCCTCTCCGTGGGAACGATCCTTTCTTGCCCTTACTTCATTATATATTTTGAGTAGTAAGAAAGTGAAATTATTTTTGACGCCTACGACGGTGATAAAAGAGATATATACAGAACCTAAGATCACCATCTCTCAGGCTTTTTGCCGGTCGAAAATCCCAAGATGCTTGTTGCATGGCCATGGGATTTGTACTGCAACCAAGTAACAAAAGTCACTCCCACAACTCCAGCAGTTGAAAATATCGCAACTTTTTTATCTGCCTTCTTATAAACGTCTTTCTCATAAACCTCCTTAGCTTCTTCAACCTTGGACGAGAAATTCCTTACTGAAGTGAACTTCGTACCTAAACGCCTAATTTGGGGAACCATTGTTCTGAAGGGGTAAAAAATAACCCTAATTAATCCAACAGATCAACAGAGAAATCCAAATACAAGGAGAAATAAAAATACTAACACAGAAGAGAGAGTGATTACCTCAATGAAACTGACATTGTTGTGATTAAAAAGTAAGTGTATCTTCGTGCTCTGAAAATATATAAAAGAGGACTATAATTAAATGATTGTTGAACACCCAGAAGGCCAAAATCAATTCATATCAAACAAATCTTAACATAAAAACCCTAACTGCGGGAAAGTTACAAAGTTACCATGCATGCGATACAAAGTTACAAACACGAAGGGGCGACACTCCTTGTTTGGTTAATTTGGTTATATATTTAGAGCGAAGCTGCCCATGTCCGATTCAACTCGGGTGACAACCCTCATAGATTACTAATGGCACCCGCTTTTCTCCACATCTTCCACGTCCGTGCTATTAACTAGGAGCAATGATTGAATCAGGGTCGAACTACACATCGACTTCTTCTTGCTTTAGCTAGGCCCAAATCCCAAAAAAGCTTAGATTTTAGGGTGGTTTTTAGAACCATGTTTTAGGGCATACCTAAAATTTTTAGGTCATACAAAGTGATTACCCTAACTAGGGTGTGGTGATAAGGGGTATTCAAGAATAGGTAAATTACTTACTTACCCTCAATGCATTTATTAATTTACTTCTTTATTATTTATTTTGTCATTTGAATTTTTTTTTGAATTTATTTAATTAGTTTTTAGTTTTTTCTTTTAAATTATTATTTTTTTAAGGTGAAAAAGAAATATTTTAAAAAATTAAAACTTTTTATTTTAAAAATATTTACTATTTTTTAAAAGAAAATAGTAGAAAAAAAATTTATTTTTTTTTTACTTTTTTAAAAAAGATTTTAATTTAAAAAAAAAACAGAAAAAAAAACTTAAAAAGCAAAAAAAAAATTAAAAAATTTAATTTTTTAAAAAATTTAATTTTAAAAAATAAAGAAAATATAAAATATAAATAAGGAAAGTTTTGGCATTAAGCAAAATATATGGATAAGGGGTTTTTTAAATTACTATCTAGTAAACCGTTTTTGTCATTATATGGTATGCCCTAAAACATCGTTCGGTTTTTAAGTTTGGTTAAGAAATCGTGCATAGAAAATAGGCTTAAGCCGGTGCAAAAAACGAAAAAAAACAATTAAGCCTTTCTCATGTTCAATTTCTGGTTCTGCCATATTCGATAGAGTTCGAGAAAAAAAAATGATCAAATTAGGTGTTACGATGGGATGAGAACTGGTCCATTTTCAGTCAAACTCATTCATGTAGTCCTTTACTTGAAGGAGTGAGTGAAAGTGGAAGTTGAAAGGCTGAAGATCAGCCGCTTGGAAAAAAAATTACTTGAATTATTGATTATCTACCTCTTCGAGCATTTTCTTCGGGTTTTTTAAATATATATTAAAAAGTGGTAAAGTAAAATATTTTTTTAACAATCACAACAACTTAGGCAGTTCTCTTTTTCGTAGGCTAGGTATTATTATTCAGAAAGGTGCTGGGGAGCAATTTGTTGCGCGACTCCCAGCCAAATCTTTGTAATTGTTCTTGTACTTTTGGTTTATAATAATAATAATCATAATAATAGTGACAATGCAACATTTGCAGCCGACCAATGGATATATATGTAGACCACACCATACATTGCGCTAATGAGGTAGGTCCGAAGTTCAGACACGACATGGTACGAGACTTATTCGCGAACATATGCTACAAAGCCGGTGTTGCGGCACGAAAAGAGGTATCTTTAGGATTCCTAACCAATGACGCGGGTGGTAAAAAACCAGTAGACATTCTAGTCTACAACAGGGACAATGGAAGAGACGTTTGTTTTGATGTTACGGGTGTTTCGCCTCTAACAACCGCTAGAACCCGCAACCCAACTCCAGGCCAAGCCATCACAGCCACAACTATGCGTAAGCACACCAAGTATCTAAACCTCCGTGAGACACATGGTTATGGTTTTAACGTGCTAGCCTTCTCTGCCTTGGGCGAATTAGGAGAAGACACGATTCTTTTCCTCAAGAGATTACGAAACTGCCTAGCTAGCCAGGACGCCAATTCTAATGTAGGTAGTTCACTCTTCCATATGCTAGGTATTGTTATTCAGAAAGGTGCAGGGGCACAGCTTGTCGCTCGTTTACCCCCCACCGATGACTCTACTGAGGTGTAAATTAGTATTAATAAAAGCCTTCAGTGGCATCAGTTTTATAGTGACAATTAATAAATTTAATATTATATATTTTTTATATTTAATAGTAAAAAAGATTAATTGTTTTTAAACTCAAAAAAATTGAATAAAATAATTTTTAAGAATTTGTCACTTGCTACAACAACAATGGCTGAATCTGATATTTTACTAAACACACTTGATTGCTTTTTTATTCGGCTTTAAGTTTAATTAATATTTTACCAAACGTCAAACTGCTTTTTTCTCACAGCACATCACAACAACGCACAACAGGAAAGTGTTTTTACAAAAGCTGCAACAATACCAAACTAACCCTTAGCTTTGTTTATCTTTTAATAGATAACTTATTGCTAGTCGTATAGATCGGCAAGCTATCATTTGGTGGTCATTTTTAGGATACAAATCTGATAGTTTGTAGACATGGATCGCGTTATCTTAATAATCAAGATCTTGGTTGATTTAATCCAAACAAAGAAGTTTATTATATTAAGCGAAAGAGGATTTGTTTGACTCAACTAAATCTCTAATTTACTTCTTGACATTGAGATAGCAGTTACTGAATACATTCCTTTACTGTTTCAGAATACGATACAAAGGAGTTGAGCAGAAGAAATCTTCACGATGGTGAAGCAACTTAAAATAGTGGACTATATCTTACGAATCACGTGTGTTGGCCAAATTGGTTGAAGGCACAGGGATACTGAGAAAACTAGGTAACTAGGGGTAGTTTACTTGGTTTCAAATATACGAAGTTGGTAGTGGTCTTTGTATAGTGGCATAACTATGAGAGTATTCAAAACTGGACTAGGTCCCGGGATTTTTCTGCATTTTTTATTTCCTCGTTAACAAAATCTTGTGTCGTGTTATTTAGCTTACTTCCGCACTATTTAGCTTGTCTTTATAATTAAAGTAAATACACTTGTACGTTAATCCAAACACTTTGATCCATATAGTTGGGTTCAATTATAGACTTGTATTATACCTTGTGGTTGTTATCTTCTTAACAGTCTATGTCCATATTAGATCACGCTAGGTATCAGTCATATAGGTTGATATCGAAAACTCGTCATTTTAATTTGGACTGTTAGTATTATGCTTGAGGGAGCAAAACTAGAGAGTCTAAAGCCATGTAACTTTGGGACTATACCATTAGGGCATTTCCTGTAGGGTTTTTGCAAATCTTGGGATTTTGTGAGCCATGTGGATGGGCTAAGTGGATATTTCACAATGGAAAAACGTAATTGAAGACGTAGAAATAAGCGTGTAGCTATAATGAAATCCCGTAGAGTTAGAAAAGACGTTGGCGATCAAGATACAACCGCTAGCGGTTGATGTCTATCCGCCAAAAACTAGTTTGCTATAGTAATAAAACTACTAAATTTTTACCATTATAAATTACTTCACTTTTAAATACCCAACTCACACAAAATTCACTTCTCTTGAGTTTTATACTAATCTCTTATCATTAGTGTTTTAAATTCCTAAACTGAAATGTCTCAAAAATTTGTTACATTTTTTTTGCGATGCCAAACTTGAAGCCGTTGTTTCTAAGATATGTGCTGGTTTTAAAGAGATTGAAAATAGTAAAAGGGAAGTGAAAGTTTGAGAAGTTAATCCAGGAAAATGTTCTGATGAGAGGCAAATAAGAGTTCAAGTTTTGAAAGTTAATAGTAGAAGTTACAAAAACCAGGGAAAAACTGTTCAACAACGTGTTGAATGGAAGTTACGTTAAATGAAGATAACCAGGAGGCCGAAGACTGTCTGAGATTTATATTAAAGTCTTTATTTAAGTGTTTATTGTCTAAAAGTTTGTATCTTGTAACAAATGAGGTAGTATTAATGAATTGGAAAATTATATGACTTTAAATTTGCCTTTCATTTTCAATTTATCAGTACTTATTACATTTAGAGTTACCAACGACTAATTAATTGGATTTAATCCATGCAAAAGAATTACCAACGATTATATAAAAACGAATCTTTATAACGGTCATTTTGAAAATTACCAACGATTATATAATAACGGCTCTAGTTTTTCTTATAAATACCACACTACTAACAATTTTCATTCTCAACCTACAAAAATTATTTTCAACCAACCTACAAAAATCATTCTCAACCAACACCATCCATCATGTTTTCCAAAAGCAAAGGAAAACAAATATTGTGTATAGAAGCAAAAGAGGTTTGATGTAATTCCCTTGGATATATTCAAAGTGTCCACAAGAAGGTTGTTCATAGGGATGGAGCTATGTGTATTACAGGGGTGGCTCTCGCCTCCCTTAAATTTTTGCAAATCTTATTTACGTGTAGTGAATATTTGCTTAGTTTTAGGGGAATAAATTCAATATCAGCCTATAACAGACGACGAGATATTTTTTCTCAAGTTGTTATAAAAGTTGAGCAGCTATATGGGGTGTGGGATTACTTGAGTGTTGTAACCACTTTTGTTAATCTAAACATGTTTTGGAGTAATGGTTAGCATATATATATATATATTTTAAAATTTATCTGTTTTAGGGATTTGATATATTTGTTTTACACAAAAAAATTAACAAAAATAAATAAAAATTGTTAGTAAAGTAAAACATCTGGGATGTTTTCCATCTACAAGATCAAAAGAGCGATTGTATGATTGAAGGTATTTGATTTTACTTATTTTTACAATATTGCTTTATTTTGAAATAAATTTTACATATTGTGAACTATATTTTTCATTAAGATTTAGTTTAGTTATTAGGTGATGGACGGAAGGTAAGGGATGGGATGTTTCCTACTAAGATCTCAAGGCTAGACAATGGGGTCAAACTATTAGGTGGTGCAGTCAGCCTTAATAATGGGTTTGTGAAGGGGCTTGCTATCAGGAGAGCAGAGAAGGCAGTGGAGTTGATGCAGGTATTGTCCAAACTACGTGATCCTCGGAGTGAATTATTACTTCTGCGTCCATGTATGGACATCTCTAAGCTGCTCTTTGGGATTCGCATTTGCTGCCCAGAATACACTATAGGGCAGTAGATAGAGGCTTGAGAGAGGTGATAGATGGCATTGTGGTTTGTGGAGGTCAGTTTTTTGGGGAGCTGATGAGTGCTAAATAGTGCATATTTATACACCTTTTTATTGGCATTTTACTCATCTTTTGCGCTTAGAAATCGAGATATTATCATTTCGTGTTTTCTTTGTTTTCAAGAATAAATATTTGTATTAATTAATTTTGTGTTTTTAGGTAATAAATAAAGCTCGGAGAATCCGAGGAGCTAAAGAGCGAAGAATTGAAGTCAAACATCTATGGAGCAGATAGCCAAAGCCGCGCGCAAATCGTTGCAACCCAACAAGGAAGACTTGGGCTAGAGCTACCCATGACCCGGATCCGAGGCCGCTCACTCGAGCCATTGAGATCTCCTCGCCTACATCCAACGGTCGCTCCATCACTATACATCATCTCTTGATGCTCCGTGCAACACCGTAGATCGCTCAAAACCGCTTACCATCCTCAACCGTTCGGATCGTAGTCGGCTCCATCCCTAGGCCCTTCTCATCAAACCCCGCTGTGCCCGCTCAACAGCGAAATGACCCTACCCTATACCCCTAATCGAGCAGACCATTCCTATCTTCATCTTCTCTTTCTTCTCTTCTCTACCGTCTCCATCAGTTGCAGAGCAACTCCACACCCATTCCCCGACCAACTCTGCAACTCCACACCTTCCATCATCTCCCTACCATGCTTCCCACCACCACCAACCTTACCTGCCACAGCCGCACACCTCTCTAGGTTTAGCCTTCTCTCACTTAGCTTCTCCAACCCTAGAAGCTAATTTAGAGAAGACTAAAACTAGGGTTTCGATCAGTCAATCAAGGGATGGAGTTCTCAGAGCCGCACGACAAGAGGAGAGGCGATTCAGAGCAGTGGGTGAGAATTATTTTGTGTTTTAAAATTGAATTAGGGTTTGGGAATTGATTGGATTTGCATGTATAAATAGAGGAGTAGAGAGTGAAATTAGGCACGCCTGGATTAGCCAGTGCTGTCAATTAGATTTAATTGTTGTTATTTGTTATGTTCTTGATGTTTTAGTTTAATTTCTAGGGTTTGAGATGAAACCCTAGTTTATCTCGTGTTCTTCTTCATGAACTGTTCTTGAATGATTGAATGTTTTCTAGATAGAATTAACATCAGTGTGATACACTTTGCTCTCACAAAGGCATACCAACGCCATGGATGCACCGTAGTTTGATTCCTCCGTGTAGTTTATACCGCAACCCAAGCTTAATGAAATCAATGTTTATCTACTGATTAATTGTACTTTAGTCGGATAGGTTAATACTTAGGATAAATACCTTAGTTGAGATTAATCTGTCGAGCGGAGAAACACCTTAGGTAAGTGGTAGCATCGACACTCTTCCCTTATCTGTTACAAGGGCAAGAGTAGCATAATGAAGTGAACACAAAGTGTAGACTAGTGGTGGATTTAAAGACCCTAGTGTCACTGTTTATCATTCCTTAGTTTAGTATCACCTTTACAACTCTGGCCGCCCGACACAACCCTCATTTATGTTACACACTTCTTAAAAACTCGTTTAGGCAAGCCTTAGATCATTTAAGCACACCCTAGTCCTTGTGGGATCGACCCGTACTTGCCGCGTCTCCGATAGACGCCGTGCACTTGCGGATTATAACAAGTAGGTCATAATTTACATACACTTTCCAGGCCTACCGGGAGCTGCAGTGGAGACTATCTACCCTACCTATTAAATATGGAGGACTTGGGTTATATACGGCTAAGGAAGCATCACAATATGCCATTCTAGCATCACGTGTGCAATCTTTGGGGTTGCAAGATCACATACTTAGGGATAGGGAGTGGAAGGTATGGATGATAATTTTTATATGGCATTGAAAACCTTACAAGCAACTCTGCCCGACCAAGACTTTAGCAACTTCTCCAATAAAGACGCCGCCCCCCTTAAACCAAAAAGTAACCTAGCGAGTGTCCTTTTTGGTAAAGTGGTTTAAGATATGGATAGGGTTTACGAGTTTCCGGACAGACAGAAAACAGTTTTTGGTTGCCTGCAAGCAGCGCATGCGCAAGATTTTTTTCTTGCTATCCCGATTGAGGGGCCTGGGCAGAAGATGTCGCCCTTGGAGTACCGCTCCATCCTTAAATACAGGTTAATGATTCCCATATACCCTTATGATTTACGGTGCCCTGCTTGCATTACATGTTGCTTAGACATATACGGGGAACATGCAGTTCATTGTAAGGTGGATCCTGGTTTTAAATATAAACATGATCATGTGAGAGATACCTTATACGATGTATTATGGAGGGATGGTATTTCAGCAAAGAAAGAATCGACTATCAACTTTTTGACGGATCGGCTTGAAGGGAGATCAACACTCAGGACAATAGACGTTCTTATTTTTGGTTGGGCTAACGGAAAATATGCGTGTGTTGACCTTACCGGGGTTTCTTCATTAGTAGGCATTGGACACGGTTCCTTCACAGTTGGACATGCATCTTTGAGAGCCGCCTCATGTAAGATAGCAAAGCATGAAAAAGTGTGTATTGATAATGGACATGCTTTTATCCCCTTTTCCTTTGATACTTTTGGGTACCTGGCACCAGAGGCGGTTGGACTTCTCACGAGAGTTCAGAAAGTCATGGACAATAATGTCATGACCTCCGGTTCGAGAGAGTTTGTATTTAAGAGGATATGGTTTGAAATTCAAAAAGGGCTTGCGGCGCAGCTTGTTGCTCGCTTGCATGCTATGTAATTAATATATTGAACAAATTTGAATTGGATTAAATAAGGGTATAGTTATCTTTTATATTTTTAATTCACATGGGCTATGAATGGCTCTATGACCTAACTAACAATTTTTATACCACTAACTTTTAATATGATTTGGATTTTGGACTTTGAAAAGTGGATGTGATTCTACTAAATGCAAATACCGCCCGTTTAACTTGTATATGTTTCACGTTAAAAATAAAAATTGGCTTAGCACCTCTTGCAAAAAAGCCCTAGCTCCGTCGCTGGTTGTTCATGTGTCGAAATGGTCTTGAATCACAACCGGAAAAGCTCAGATGTTTGAAATGTCAAGATATCAACTGTCCTTGGAATCACATATGCTAGATGATGCTATGAAGGTCAAAGAAGAAGAATAAAAGTTAGTAGCACTATGCAAAAACTTGAAAGTTAAAGTCAAATTGAAGAAGTTATTACACTGCAAGCACTATGGGGATGAAGATAACGAATACATACATTATCCACCGAGAATTAGTGGATGCTCAAAGCCTGGTTGCAGGATACTTTATGCATTTCTATACTTTTACAAAAGAAGACACATACGGAAAGCACTACTAGATATGTCCTAGGTGCTTTTTGGTGGAGTGAACTGATTAAGAGTAGGAACTGATTGATTCTCGGTTGTTTTATGTTTTAGTTTGGTGTTAGGTTTATTTAATCATCGATGAATATTAATTTTTATTTGCACCATCTTTGTGCTACCATAATTAATTTGAACCTTTCTTACTTTAAAAGCTAACTACATTGGATTAAAGCAACTATATTAGATCAAAGCAAACTACATAGCCGTTAATTATCGTCCTCATTTAATGGCCGAGTGGTGAAGCATCTAGGCAACAAAAGGGATTAAAACCGTGGAGCTCTCTAAGAATGTGTTAACAAGCTTCGTAAGCGAAAAGTCCGTCGTTAGACAATTGACATGTCACCAGTGTTCTTTGTACCACTTCATCAACACCTTCATAGTTCAATCTATTGCGTTTATTGTTCATTACATGACTTAAGAATTGTGTGATTTTAGTATTAATTGTCCGAAAATGATGCGACAATCCTTGAGCCTCACACATAAACGAGTTCCTTATTTCTACAATGAACAATGCAAAAGTGTTCTCCCAAAACCTCATAATCGACACAACTTGATTATTGTTGACATTTTCTCTTGTTTGAAAAACATAATCTCTACAAATAACTAAATACTCTTCTAGAGTAAATTTAACAACATGAACTATATAAGGAATTTTTTAGGTAATTTTTGAGTGAGATTAGAGGTGTAGAAGGTGTGAATTTGGAGTTGAGAAGAGTTGGATTTGTGGGGAGCGGGGGGAGGGGGGATTAGTGCTAAATATTTAGCCATTCAAATATATCCATTGTGCGGCTAACTTAGCGCCGCATGGCGAGATTAAAAACACTAGTGCTTTATGTTATGATGCGCGGTTGAAACTCAACTGCACGTTGAAATAACCAGGTGAGTCCCAAACCTAATTTTAAGTAGTGGAGTGCCCACATCAGGAGTCCAAAACTAGTGGTTCAAGTACCATAGTGCTTCCGTTAGGCCAATTCCTATGGAGTGAAAAAATCAAAGATTTGTTCATTTTGCTCCCACTATTGACTCAAAAAACATGAAAAATGAGTAGGTAAGTGGACAATTTTATTGGTTTGTTCACTGTGGGCGAACAAGCACCGCCCATCTGAATTAAAACCTCGCGGACCAAGAAAATTCGCGTGGGGGTGAAATTAAACCGTGCGGACTAAGCTAGTCCACGGGTGGTCCAACTAAATCCACCAGCGGGAAAACTTCAAGCGCCAACGTCTACATCTGAACAGCTTCAAACTTAATCATCCAACGACTCTCTTTGAATTTCCTATAAATACTACTCACTTCAACCTAAAGTTCACACCTTCACCTTTAAATCTCTCTCAAATATCACCAAACAAAGTACCTCCAAGAGTGTCTCCCGGAGTTTGTGGTGTAAAATACACTCTGTAAGAGGGTTTAGCTATTTGTAGAGCCTTTGTTCAACAAACAAACGATAATATCAATGAGAATGAATCTGCGTCGAGACTTCTTTTTTGGGAGAATTTTTTAAAATGTTCATTGCAAAAACAAGGAACCGGCTTAATCGGGAGGCTGAAGTATTGTCACATTGTTTTAGTGTAATTAGTCGTGAAATATTAGAATTCCTTGGTTTACATGTGCACAATCAACAAAATAAACCGAACAATGATGTTGTTGATAAAGTGGAACCAAGAACACTAGCGATATGGGAAGTATCTCATGGCAGACCTTTCGTCTTCCAAGCTTGTTTCAACATTATTAGAGAGCTCAACAGATTCAACCCCTTTAGCATCCTAGGAATCCCACTACCCCGTTATTAAATATGGATGTTAATTGACGACCATGTAGTAGTTGCTTTAATTAATCTAATGTATTTGCTTCAATCTAATGTATTTGCATCCTACGAATTCCACCATCCATTTCCTAATTCACATCTTAATCTTTCTTTCTGAAACTATTAATCTCTCAATCTACATAAAAATGTTTGCTAGAATTCGTGGTCCTAAATTCAATGAAGAAAAGGATTTAGCTATATGCAAAGTATACGTTTTTCATATGGTAAAAAATGTTATGCGCGATCAAAACATGTCGGACATGTCTTTTTGGCAGAACATTTTCATAATTTTCGTGTCAGAAATGGAAACCCATGAAACCGAGATGTCCGTGGTTTGTATGATCGTTTTCAATCAATTAATAGTAGTCACGCCATTCCTTGATCGAGTAAGGTAAGTTGATCGAGAAAAATTTATCGGTGTAACTGAAGCTAAAGTGATCCAAACAACTCTGGATAATTGGCAGGAAACTCACGACAAACCTTTTCTTTACGAAGCTTGTTTCAATCTCCTTAAAGATGGTACATCTCAATCACATCTGTACTGCACCAAAAGGGCTCTACTTGTCTTTACCATGGAAGAAGATGTTACTCTTATTCGATGTTGGATACATATTGTATCGAGAAATATGACCAGTGACTAATTCTGGGAAATAGTGTTGCAAAGGTTTGTAGCGAAATGAATATATAAGAAACATCAAGAGCCTATAACTAAGGTTGTCATTCATCAATAAGGATGTCAAACGTTATACAACAGTTTTTTAGATGGTTCACCGTGATAATTTTGGATTGTCCAACGATTTATTGGTGAGTATCTTTCTTCTGTCCTTATTGAGCAATTGCATCATAGTTTAATTAAAATCATATTCAATAACTTGTTGGTTATCTGTTTTTCAAAAAACCACGGCTCAAGCCCAGTTTATTGATAAAAACGGAAGAGAGTTTAAGCATTTTGAATGCTATGAATTCTATAAGGCTATCATCGTTGGATTTGATGTAGTTTGATGTTATTGTTGTCGTTATGAAATCAAGTTACTTTATATGCAAGTCTAAATGTAATAAGTATCACTTAATATCAAACATGAGTCTAATTTAAGGTCTAAATATTTTCATTAATTAATATTAATGCCACTTTACATGGTATAAACTTAGACAATAATAAGAACTTAACAACTTCAATAAAAATCTAATACAATCTTTGGCCTCCTGGTTATCTTCATTTGACGTATTTTTCATTCAACGTGCTCGTGATCTGTTTCTCCTTTATTTTTGAAATTTTTGTTGTTAACTTTCAAAATTAGAGCTTTTCTTTGCCTTTTTGCGAACATTTTCTTGGAGTCACTTTTACCACTTACACTTCCCTTTTACTATTTTCAATTATGTTAAAACTATCACATAACTTTGAAACAACAACTTCTAATTTTGCATCACAAAAGAGCGTAATAGCTTTTCCAGACATTCCACTTAACAAATATAAAACACTAAACTAAAAATTTGAGAAAATTAGTAGAGAAAATAGTCATTGGCGGCTGGATTTAAACCACCAATGGTATCTTTATCCACCATGTTTTACAAAAACCGCCAACATATTTACCAATTGTGAGTTTCTTGTTCTTTCGTCCAATACTTTTACCACAGTGGAAATTCCACTTTGTCTTTCCACCTGGCTGATTAAAAATTTCAGTTAGGTATAATTTCCATAGTAATTTCCCTTGAGGCCGGCCTTAATATTTTCATGAATTGTTGCGCTAGGGCACACAATTTGGTTCAGACCGACTAATACCATACCAAAACCAAAATTTTGTGTGTTCAAAGCAAGCAACCGTTGGAATCAACTTCATCTTCTTCACCGATTCTCCCCTACTCTCTCAAAATTCCGTAAATTTATTTTTTGTTTAACTTCCAAAACACAAAGAATTTGGGGCCACTGTAGTGGTACGAACAACAACGCAAATCAGTAACAGTGAGTGAGAGTGAAAAAGTAGCTGCAAATGGATCGAATTGGAAACGAGTTCCCCTTCAGAATTGGATTAACTGGGCAAAGTGGACATCTTATACTCGAACCACTTCCTCCAGTCGAACGTTCTAACCCTATCAAATCTCTTCTCGATCTTATCCTTGTGAGTATCCTCAACTAGAGCTTTTCTTTGGTTGTGAACTTTCAGAACTAGAGCTTTTCTTTGCCTTTTTGCGGAACATTTTCTTGGAGCCACTTTTAACACTTGCATTTTCCTTTTACTATTTTCAACCATTTTAAAACTTCCACAATAGCTTCAAGTTTTGCATCACAGAAGAGTGTAATAGCCTTTTAGACATTTTACTTAACTAATATTGTATAAAACACTAAACTAAACAGATTAGTAGAGAAAATTTAAGAGAAGTGTATTTTTGTGTGAATGGAGTATTTGTAGATGATGATAATTTATAGTGATGAAAATATAATCGATTTTTACTTTTGGAGAAATAAGTGTTGGCGGCTAGACTTTGTCCGCTAACGGATTATCTTTGTTCGCTAGGTTTTACAGAAACTACCAGCGGTTTTTACGGCAACTGTGCATTTCTTGTTCGCCTAATATTTACCCATCCACTTGGCTTGGCCGATTAAATTTTTTAGTTAGGTATAATTCCCATGATTTTTGTTAAAGGGAGAGCAAAAAGAGATCTGAGGAAAGCAAAAATTGTAGTTGGACTCAATAACTAGGATTGATTTAACATAAATGTCCGAGTCGGACAAAATTACCCTTGGCGATCACTATTTTTTTCGCACACGTCGTTAATTGAAACCTAAACCTCTCGTTGTTATTTTCTCCCAACAACCATTATAGAAATTCAGTCTAAACTCCAAGATTGAATATACTGTAACAACAAAAAAATAAATAAAAATAAGTTGTGATAATAGTTATTTGATTTAAAGAGAGGTAAAAATCAGTATACGTTTCATACGTAATGAACATCTATCTATTATTCATCAATCATCATTATTTCAAAAAAAAAAAAAAAAGAATTCATCAATCATCATCGTTGTTACTTGTTACCATTCACAAAAATTAAAAAGAAATAGTATTATCTGTGATAAAGTGACCTCCAATATTAGAATCCTATTATATAAATATATAATAGACAACACTTCCATCTTGATTAAATGGATCCGTATAGCAATTTTCACAACATTTTGTCCTCTTTGCCAATAAACTCTACATCATGATCTACTGCATCTATCTGTTGGAGATAGTCTCACAACATTTTCTCCATCAATCACATGGAGCAAGGTTTTTAAATCGTAAATCAAAACGTGAATCGTTTTTTTATTTTTTAGAATCGAATCGTATGTTGAATCGTGAATCGTAGATTCATTGTTTATTTTTGAAACATATATTTGCTTACAAGTAATATTCAATTATGGGAAACATTTAACAAAAGTCACAAAAATCTGTGTACTTTCAATAATTGTTACATTAGTAACTTATAATTTTATGTAGTTTCAATATTAATCACAACAGGAAGCTTGGTCTAGTGGTTAGTGGATAGGTGAACGAACTAGGAGGTCCCTCAAACAAAAATCAATTCCCATAGGCCCTGTAAGGCCGGCCTTAATATTTCATCAATTTCTGCGCTAGGGCACACAATTTGGTTCAGACCGACTATTACCATACCAGAACCAAAATTTCGTGTGTTCAAAGCAAGCAACCGTTGGAATCAGCTTCATCTTCTTCACCGATTCTCCCCTACTCTGTCAAAATCCCGCGATTTTTTTCTTGTTTAACTTCCAAAAACACAGAGAATTTGGCGCCACTGTAGTAGTACGAACAACAACGCAGAGCAGTAACAGCGAGCGAGAGTGAAAAAGTAGCTGCAAATGGATCGAATAGGAAACGAGTTCCCCTTCAGAATTGGATTAACCGGGCACAGTGGACATCTTAGACTCGAACCACTTCCTCCAGTTGAACGTTCTAACCCTATCAAATCTCTTCCCGATCTTATCCTTGTGAGTATCCTCAACTCTCTATTTACTCTACATTTTGATTTTTGTTGATTAAACCCTAATTTTCATGAAGTTGCTAACTAAAACAGTAATTTGGGTTTATTTATTTTAGCCACCAGCACTAGCACCACTAACACAAGAAAGTATAAACAAGTTTTTAGAAGACAAGTATTTGACACCAAAATTAGATTCCAAAGAGTTTGCGCCTGATAAGTGTGGAAGGCAATGGGATTTTGATTGGTTTGATAAAGCGGAAATACCTTTGGAGCCGTCATTGCCACGGACTGTTATAGTTCCTAAATGGGAATTGCCGTATAGGCGTAAAAAGAACGAGAAAGGAATATGGATTCCAGAATCAGTGGAGGTACATTATCATATATTGTTGATATATGCTTATTATTACAGTAGTTAAAATCGGATTGGATACGTGTTTCTTCTAGGTACTAAATTGGATTTTACTTGGTGGCTTGCCATGAATAATGTTTCTAGGTACCAATATTAGAAGTAATGGAAGGTGCTCAAGATTCTGGGGATGCACCTCGTATGCCTGGTCCTGCAAAGGATTTTGTGCGGGGTAGTATCAGCAATCGTCCTTTTCGTCCAGGTGGTCTAACTGAGTCTCAATCTTCTGGAAGAATACTTCCTGAGGGTGTTTCAAGTGGTGATTGGTTAAGTGAAATTCTCAAAGGTGGCCCTGCACAGACTACTCCTCCCGGTTTTAAGCAGGGATTGGATCTCGGGGACCTCGAGGTATGATATCATGTTTGGTTTAAGAATATATTGATTCTATCATTTTATGTTTGTATACTTGTCAGAAGGATGGTTCTTTTTTTAAGTTGGTGCTCCTGGTGCCATATTTTATTTTGTTTTTGTTGTAGGCTTATCCTAGCTCGTGGAAAGTCACGCATGAGAAAAGTTCGGTCAAAAACTCTGATGAAAATCTGGTTGGTACTATAGCTTTTATTACACATGTGTTTCTATAAGTCTTTCTGTATTCCCCTTCTCTCAAAGGTGGGTTTCATGTTCTTGAGCATTTATTTCATTTTCAGAGTAGGTTGTCCGTGAACTTCGATGACTTATTTAAGAAGGCTTGGGAAGATGATGTTGAGGAATCACATGAAGAAGGTACGTAATGCAAGATACCTTTGCATCTGATGTTGAATTCCTCCAGGGGCATTGGACTATATGGGTGTACAGAATTTGGAGTATCAAACTTTGCTTTCGAAGCCCCTTCGTATCTCATTAAATTTCTTATGTTGCAGCAGTAGGCAGACTCTGACTAACATAAGTTCCGTGCTTTACTGATTTCTTGACATTTTCAGATGTTATAAGTTCTGCTCGAGAAATTATAACTGAAGAGGAAGTTGATTCAAGCAACAGCGCACTTCTTACTGAATTTTCTGTCTTGGATGAGTTGCTATCAGTTGATCCAGGAGGTTCAACATCTAGGTTAGATGAAAGTAACGATAGTGGTAGAAATCAGCAGAGAGAGGTAATTGTCTGTTATCTTTGCACTATAACCTTTGAGGTTTTTTTGGTCAATAATTTACAAGAGTTACTATCAGCTTACAGTGGCTATTATCCATCAGTAAGAAAGTTTGGCATGTTATTTCACTTCTCTTCAGAAATTTGCTTCACATTTTAGTTAAGTATTTGAAGTCTCCCTGCTACATTTTAGCCTGTGTTATGGTTTTGGAGTTAATTTTTTATCTTCAGGCTTGGGCTGTCCAAGGAGGGAGCGAACAGATCGCAGAGCGTTTCAGTGAACTTGTTCCTGACATGGCCATTGACTTTCCTTTTGAGTTGGATAAATTTCAAAAGGAGGTAATCGTCCATCGTACTTACATTGCAATATATGGTTGTATTGAATGAGAGTGAGTCTCTCTTGATCTGCCATGAGAATAATTCATATTACATGGTAAATATGCAGGCCGTCTATTATCTTGAAAAAGGTGAGTCTGTTTTTGTAGCTGCTCACACATCCGCCGGGAAGACTGTTGTTGCGGAGTATGCATTTGCTTTGGCATCAAAAGTATGATTATATTTTGGCTCATTTTTTATTCTCAGGACCACATTGGGCACTAACAGAACTGTGTGTGCAGCATCATTTATGTTTTTCGGTTTTCCCGTTTTGATATTTGTGTCTGTAGATTACTGCAATTGTCTCATGTTCGCGTTCATCTGTGTATATTCTCTGATGGTTGAGTAAATATATAATTTTGTTTTTTGGTGTAGCATTGCACGCGAGCTGTGTATACTGCTCCAATAAAAACTATCAGTAACCAGAAATACAGGGATTTCAGTGGAAAATTTGATGTTGGCCTTCTCACTGGGGATGTAAGCATCAGGCCCGAGGCATCTTGTTTAATCATGACTACTGAAATCTTAAGGTCAATGCTGTACAGAGGTGCTGACATTATCCGAGATATTGAATGGGTTTGTCTTGTCTACTTCACTGTGATTTTTTTTTGCTAAATATGACACCACAACACTCCCACCTACCTGTTTATTTTTCCAGGTTCTCGATTCTCATGCAGAAGGATTTATAATATAGTTTTTCTTGTTGCTGTATTTGGAAAAATAGGTTATATTTGATGAAGTGCACTATGTCAATGACGTTGAAAGAGGTGTTGTGTGGGAAGAAGTTATTATCATGCTTCCAAAGCATGTCAATATTGTTCTTCTATCAGCAACGGTATGTAGTACTTTGCTTGTTAACTGCAATTATTTGGAGAGATTGATTGTGAAATAAAAACAATTATGTTTTATTTATCATGAACTTCACAACTTATAGATCATTTTCAGGCAATGCCCGTGCCCGCCAGATAAACTGATTTGGGCCAGGCCAGGCCGGTCCATAAGGGGTTTTGAACAGGGTGGCCTAGACTTTTCGGACACTTTTTACACCCCCGAAGCACCCTTCTCTACCCACATATTTACAAGTATCCCTATACAATCTTTGAGTTGCCACAAACTTCTTAACTAATCTTTCTGTCCAAAATTTACTTAATGGATAAATCTGTAAGGTAGGATTAGAATATGCATCAAACTGATGAAAGTTGTACTCTTAGCCATGGTGCTTAGATTATTAAAGATCTATTCTTGGAGAGTTAATTCACAGAAACTCTGGAGAAATTTTCCTCTTAGTTAAACCTTCTATTCCTTTAATCCTCTAAAGACATGCATAAACCTTCTGTTCCTCTAATCCTCTAAAGACATGCATAAAATGAAAATGGCTTGGGATAGTGGTGATGGTTCCTTTTGTGTTTTAAGTTCCCATTGAGATACCGACTTATCAGTTTGAACATTCAATAATCTAGGTGCCAAACACTGTAGAGTTTGCTGACTGGATTGGTCGTACAAAGCAAAAGAAAATCCGTGTTACTGGGTAAGTAGTTAGGGAAGTACTGAAACAATTTTTTTTATTATTCATCTTTGATGTTCATTTATCTACTTTCCTCGGTTATTTTCGGACTCTGTGTGCTTGTTCTTTTTGTTCATCTCTTTTGCTGGTTCTGTTTGTTCATATCAATAAATACACATCTTTTGCCGCCTTAGCTCGTTTTTTTGGGTTTTCTCTTGTATGGTTACAGGACAACAAAAAGGCCTGTTCCTTTAGAGCACTGCATATTCTACTCTGGGGAACTCTATAGCATATGTGAGAGTGAGACTTTTCAACCCCTGGGATTAAAAGCTGCTAAAGATGTTTACAATAAGAAAAATTCAAGTAAAGCTCTAGGTAGTGCTGGAGCATATTCGGGGTCACAAGCATCTCACGGTAGTTCTCAGGTTCGTCAACAGCGTGAAAACGCCAATCGTGGTAAACCACAGAAACATCCTGACAAAAATGCTGGGACTGGTGGGACAAGCCAAAACAATTGGGGCGCAAGGAGATCAGAAGCTTCATTGTGGCTGTTGCTTGTTAACAAGCTCTTGAAGAAGTCCCTTTTACCTGTAAGGAACATGATCATCAGAATCCCATCCAGCAATATTTGTCTTATTTAAGCCATTTAAATATTTGATTCTTGTTTACATATACCTTGCCTTTTGACTTCAGGTGGTTATTTTTTGCTTTTCAAAGAACCGTTGTGATAAGTCAGCTGATAATTTGACTTCAACTGATCTTACAAATAGTTCAGAAAAGAGTGAAATTCGTGTTTTCTGTGACAAAGCCTTTTCACGCCTAAAAGGATCTGACAGGAACCTTCCACAGGTCTTCAAAATTTCTGATTACACATCCTTACTTATCCTGTCTCACCAATTAAATTAAATTTAATGTCAGATATTCACATACCACATGAGTACTTTTTGTAGGTAGTCAGAGTCCAAAGCCTTCTGCGCAGAGGGATTGGTGTTCATCATGCTGGTCTGCTTCCTATTGTTAAAGAGGTCGTTGAGATGCTCTTTTGCCGTGGTGTTATAAAGGTGATTTTGTTTTGAAATATCTGCCGATGCCTTTTTTTCGAAGTTCTTAATATTTCATCTCTAGATTCTCTACCATAAACTCTATAAGACCAAGGGGTTTCAAAAAATCGAGCTTTACAATGGACGGACTACAGTTCAATTGGAGAAAAAAGTTCCAAGATACTCATGGAAATTTTTTGAAATACTTCACCCGTGGTTTATACCTGTAAACAGCTTAGCTTCTTGGACATCTTTCTGCCACTAACCTGGAAGGGAAAATGTCAAGATGCCCGTTGTTTAGGATTGCCTCCTACAGCCATGCCCCTTCTTCAACAATCCGTAGTTGGTAGTAATGTTCGTTTGAATACATAGAAACATGAGTACATTTGAAAAAAATTCAAACTAATCGAGTCCGCATATTTTAAGTACTACTGCTGCAGTTTTTTCCCCATTATTTTGTAGTCGAGGGGTGGATTTGTTACGTATAACCAGTTATCGCTTATTTGATACTTGTTTGTGTTTGTGATGTAGGTTCTGTTTTCCACTGAGACATTTGCCATGGGTGTTAATGCTCCAGCTAGGACAGTAGGTCTTCTCTTTTCTTGAAACACTTGTATGGTTAGGAAAAATCTTAATAATATTTCTTTTATCAGTACCCTTGGTATATGTTTCTACCTTTATGGGTTTGCATGGCTGCTGAGTTTCGGATCTGCTATGTTCAGGTTGTTTTTGATACTCTGAGAAAGTTTGATGGGAAAGAGTTCAGACAGTTGCTTCCTGGCGAATACACTCAAATGGCTGGCCGGGCAGGTAGGAGAGGACTGGATAAGATTGGCACGGTTGTAGTTATGTGTCGTGATGAAATCCCTGAGGAGAGGGATTTGAAACATGTCATTGTAGGAAGCGCCACAAGGCTTGAATCTCAATTTCGATTGACTTACACTATGATATTGCATCTACTTCGTGTTGAAGAGTTGAAGGTAATTTGCAACACCTAGCATAACTTATTTATTTTCTTCTCTATATACTTCTAGGCAATTGATTTGATCGCTAATCTTGAAAATAGTCAAATAAAGCTAACATGAACATTATTTTGGTGGCGGTTGAATATATCACCATCACACTTACTTGTAAACAGTTACTGGAAAGTAGTGGGATGGGTTGCATGGTTGATAATTGATTACTCGTGGGTTTCACAGGGTGTTCTAAGTGATTATGCATAAACTTTTTACTTTCAGAAACAGATTTATACATCTTAACCTATCACTACATGTAGTCTACTTGCGAGGGATGAAATATTATCTGCCTGAGATCCATTAATAGAGTTGTCTGAATCTAAGACTCCAACCGTCCAACTTATCTTAATGCAAAATATCAATCTTAGCGAGTACCGTTGTAACAGGTAGAGGACATGCTGAAAAGAAGCTTCGCCGAATTTCATGCTCAAAAGAAACTTCCAGAACAGCAACAACTTCTCATGCGAAAGCTTGCTCAGATTGCAAAAACTGTCGAGTAAACTTCTCCCCTCATGTTTATCTTCATATTTTAGAGCTGCCAATTCAATTTCTAAGAACTGTGAGTTTACTGCAATCTCAATTGAGAGTTCTTGAGTAATGATTTTGATTTTTAAGTTGATAGGGCTCTAGTCAAAATCCAACTTACCTTGTTAATTCGGCTCTAATTGGGAGCACTTTAATTTGGACTGTAGTATAAGATATGACTTTGAGGTCTGGTTGTGTCAGATGTATAAAGGGCGAACCTGCAATTGAGGAATACTATGAGATGCTCTTGGAAGCTGACGCGCAAAGAAAGTTTGTGTTAGAAACACTCATGCAATCTACTACTGCCCAAGGCTATCTTACACCGGGAAGAGTAGTGGTCGTCAATTTACAATCAGTGAGTGCTTGTTTTAATTCTTTCTCCATATACATCAATAAGGTATCTTGTAGCCGTTCTGATGTTTAACCACATTAGCTTGGTACTATGTTTACTGAGTTTTTATCCTTCGCCAGTCACAGGCCCAAGATCACCTACTTGGAGTCGTCGTAAAAGTACTTTCCGATGTAAATAAGCGATACATTGTTTTGGTACTGAGACCTGATCGGCCAGTATCAACTCAAGCTCCTTCAGCTAGTGATAAATTGCAACAAAAAATAAATGATAATCTGCCACAAGGTTATTTTATTGCTCCTAAAAAGCAGCGTGGTCGGGATGACGAGTACTTCTCCGCTGGGAAGTCTCGGAAGGGAAAGGGGACCATCAATATAGAATTACCACGCCGTGGTAGTGCAGCTGGAATGAGTTATGAAGTTTTAGAAATCGACCACAAAGAGTTCTTAAGCATCTGCAACTGCAAAATTAAGATTGATCAAGTTGGGCTTCTTGAAGATGACAGTAATGCAACATACTCAAAAACTGTTCAACAACTTTCTGAGACGAAAACCAGTGGAAACAAATATCCTCAAGCCTTAGATCCCATAAAAGGTATGGTCCTGCCCCACTTAATGTGGGTGAATAACCATGCTTAATTCGATTTGACACCCTTTTGTTTTCAATCCATGTACCTCCTACAGTTATATGCTCAAGCAGATAATCTTCTATGGTGATTGTTTTTTCACAGATTTGAAGCTGAAAGATGTGAAGTCTGTTGAAGCATACCATGCATGGAACAGACTATTGCTAAATATGTCTATGAACAAGTGCCACGGATGTTCAAAATTTGAAGAGCATCTTGCTATAGTAAAAGAGTCACACAGGCAGAAGGAGGAAGTTAACAACCTAAAGTTTCAACTGTCAGATGAAGCACTCCAGCAGATGCCAGACTTTCAGGGCAGGGTAATGATTTCATGTCGATATCCTTGTTTACATCTGCTCATCATTAGTGGTCTGTGTTGAATAGATGTTTTATGTGTACATTTTACCTTAGAGAGGATGATGACATAACTTTCATGAGTTCATTCAATAACATCAAGGCTTTTCATTTGCAGATTGATGTGCTGAAGAAGGTCGGTTGTATTGATGATGACCTTGTTGTTCAGATTAAGGGCCGTGTAGCATGTGAGATGAATTCTGGCGAAGAGTTGATATCTTCTGAGTGTTTGTTTGAGAACCAGCTAGATGAACTGGAACCAGAAGAAGCTGTGGCCCTTATGTCTGCACTTGTATTTCAACAAAAGAACACTTCTGAGCCGTCTCTTACTCCCAAGTTGGCGGAGGCAAAGAATAGGTCATTTCTTCTACGTTTTATCTTCTTATACACTATATGCTCAAAGGATCATAATATCAGTCTTGATTTATCTTTGTCGCTGAATCTCAATTCATATGTTTTAGATTGTATGACACGGCAATCAGACTTGGGGAGCTGCAAGCGCATTTTAATCTACCAATAAGTGCAGAGGAATATGCACAAGATAATCTCAAGTTCGGTCTTGTTGAAGTGGTGTACGAGTGGGCGAAGGTTCATATACTTATTTTGCACTAAAAATATTGCTGTTTATTTATCTAACACCCTATCATATTGGTAACTTGTTAAACAGCTCAATGTATCCTATATTCACTTAGCTTTGTTCATTTTGTGCCAGGGTACACCTTTTGCAGATATTTGTGAGCTTACAGATGTTCCTGAAGGCCTGATTGTTAGAACCATTGTCCGATTGGATGAGACATGTCGTGAATTCAAAAATGCAGCATCAATCATGGGCAATTCAGCACTTTACAAGAAAATGGAAACAGCTTCGAATGCCATCAAGCGTGATATTGTTTTCGCAGCCAGTCTTTACGTCACCGGAGTTTAATGTAATAATGACTTCCACCAATATCATGCAAAGAATAGTGGAATTATTTTTGAGCCATAACTTGCCACTAGGAATAGTCTGCGAACCAGGTGTTGTTCAGCTATCATCTTTTGATATAGAAGTTGTATCCTATATATTATAACACAGCATACATCATTATCTTAACAGTCTTTTTCAAATTTCTGTAAAAAGCTGTCATAGAAATCCAATAAGATCGACTGAAACTGGTGTATTGGAATCAAACTCAGAAGTAACCAGTGCATATTGAAACCAATGTGTATCTAAGGAGCTCTTGAAGATCAAAGCCTCCATCAAATCAGAGACTTGTTTGGTATAAAATTGTAGAACTGCTAACACTAGAATTTTTAGGATGACTTTTTACATGGGGTAATGGAGTTTTGTGAGGCTTTCTGGTGCCATGTCAACGGAAATCATACGGCAGCTCTCTTGGTCGATTTCATGATTCTCATCATGATTCACAAAAGGAACAGCTTCTAACACCAAACGTTCCTAAAATATTTGGATGACGAGATTTTTCCTTGAAACCCACTATCTTTTCCGGCTAAAAAACATGTTTGATTCGGACCAAGTCGGCCGAGATCTTTTAGACTCGTTTTTTTCTTTTCTCTCTTTTTAGTTATTTCGGAGAAAAATATTGCCAAAATGCAAACGTTTGATCACTACATAATATTATATAGAAAATATTTATATTTAATTATTTTTAAACTCAATAAAATCCGATAAAACTATTTCCAAAAACATGTTTTGTTTGCTACAATTTTGACTCCAAAATTTGTCCAAAGCTAGGAAAAATTGTTCGAACTCATGACCTATTGTGTCATAAGAGTGGACTCTAACCAGTGTTCCACCTTGGTTGGAATTGATAGAAAAGATAAATCAACAATGGTGGTTTGTTCAACTTAAATACCGTAATTGCTTTATTAATTAGTGTTTCACTAATTGCACATAATAAATAATTTATTCATTATAAAGTGTTTTATTAATTAGTGTTTCGCTAATTGCTCATAATAAATGACTAATCATTTTTTAATTATAAATGTTTTCTTAATTAATTATAATATTTATTTCTATTAATAAGTTACTTTGATAAATATAGTCAATAGACATTTTCTGCGACAATGAGTAGTAGAAGAGGTGGAGACCGAAAGATTAGTGGTGGTTAAGGGCGGAGCCAAGCACAATTATATTTATTTTTGTTCTTTTATCGTAAAATGGGATACAAAGTCCATTTTTCACCTGTATCCAACTTGCCAAGAATTTTTTTCTCCCTCTCTCCTCAAAATCCTGGCTCCGCCCTTGGTTTGTGGTGGAAGAAGTAGTGGCGGTGAATGCTGGTGAGTAGTGATGGAAAATATTAATTTTATGTTGTCGTTACAACATCGATAACATCGTAGTGTGGAAGATGTGGTTGGTTGTTTTTAACACTTTTGATAAAAGAAGGTACCATATATTTCAGAGATGATATCATACAAGACAATATTTTCATGATCGTAGTTGGATCACCCAAATGGTACCCCTGTTATCTTTGGTACTATATCGTATAAATCATGATTTTTTAATGTTAAAATAAATTTGATTGCAATACAAAAAAAACATATATACACGGGATTTTTTTTTTGAAACTAATCAATTGACGAAATTTTGTTCAATCTAAACCTCATACATGGCATTTGTGATTGAAAATTAGAATTGCGTCCAACAACCTACATGGGATGGGCGGCAGTGATGGTGGCAGTGGTGGAGTCAAAAATTGACATTGAGGAGGCCTATTTTTTAAAAAACAAGAAACATGTAAACTTTGGTGGACTAAACCATAAATATATATGGACAAAGTACTATTTATAAAATAAACTAAGAAATTTATGTAGTTATTAAAAATTTAAGGGGTTAGATCCAGGTTAGTCAACCCTTGGCTCCGCCACTAGGTGGTGGTGGATAAAAAAAGTGGATTCATATGGTTTTATGGTGATGGCGGGTATTGGTGAACAAAAACATATTATGCTAATTTCGTAACGCCACAAAATGTGTAACGTTATATTATAAAGTATAAAACGTGGTTGATCATTCTAATGTTAAAATAAACTCGATAAAACACATGTCCATTTTAAAAAATTTGGTGCAATCAATTGCCATGTTATGTAATAACTAAACGAACGACACGAATCAAGATCAGAACATATGAAATTATTTATTATCAATTTGTTTATGTAAAGAGTGGTCAAGATTTGTCCTTGGCAAAGATAAATGATTAATTAAATTTCTATTATAAATGTCCCTTTAATAATCTAACATAAATACATAATTTTACTAAAAACTATATTAATTCTAATGGTGGTAGTGGAAGTAGGGTTAGTATAAGCGGTGGCGGGTGTTTGTGAATGGTGGAGGCGGTAACATTACTATTGGTGGAAGAAATAGTGGCGGTGGATGGTTTTTAAGGTGGTGCGGGTGTTGGTAATAGTAGTGTATAATAATAGTGTTTGCTTTTTAGTGAGTTTTATTGTATTGTGAAAGATGTAATTGGTTGTTTTTAGCACGATTGATAAGGACGAAAACCAAATATTTCGAGGATGATACCGGAACGTATAAGACAATATGATCATGACTTTTCAATCACCCGTATTATATAAAGGCAATTGGTGTACCCGCGTAAGAGAACATTATCGCTCTCTCAAGTACTATTACATTCTTTTTCCGGAAAGACCATCAATGTCGAGTTGTTTCGCGACAACTACCTACAAAGACAACAACTTTCACTCAATTCCCGATATAAAACCTCGGTTCATTGTTGACCGAGGAATTTGAGGAAACAACGCACCAGAAGCAGTGTCCGGAGTATTTTGGATATAGTAACTTAGACCCGATGTAATACTTATGTTTTTTTTTTTTTTTTTTTTTAGTTTTTCCAAAATCTATTTATTTAAGAAAAATGAAATTGCAAATACATAACATCAACAAAAATTAGACAAATTGCGTTTGACAATAATGGCTACTGATGGTCCGGAAACGACAAAATAAAGGAATTGTTGTAGAAGAATTGTTGGGATATACAACGGATTACTTGATACGAATGAAAGAGGTATAACTATTCCGATTCTGAAATCACATAAAGTTCACAGTAGAAGATGACATCAAGTTTAAAGTTAGTAACAAACATAATATGGATAACTAAAATGTTAAAAACAAACAAGATATATAAACTTAGAAAGCCGTGGGACTTGAAGAGGCCAATTTTGAAAACTACAGTCTTAGAAAGCAATGATCCACAATACCATAATTTTTTTTTATAAATATTCAACGTAGAATATGTCAACTTTTGGTAAAGGATCTATTGACAATCTATTAATTTAAAATAGGATCATGGAGTACAATATGTGTTCAAGGTTCTTTATGAGGTAATGTGTCGCCCGATTGTATTCCAAGTGAAGGTAGGAACATACGAAAGTGACAAAATGTCCAAGACTTTTGAAGTTACCAAAGCCTTCGTTAAGACGAATTGTTGGGAACAATACTTTGTTGAAGATTTAATGGTAGAGGTTCGCATATATACAATCCCTTCGAAAAGGTAATGGGTACACATTTTAAACATTGCCATCTAATGGGTGTTGAAAAATTATAGGAAAATCATGTCACATTGGATAGTTTGTATCATTCGTTCGATGCAAAAAATACTATTATCTCCCTATTTGGAGGATCGACATCATGACCATGATAGATGAGTCAGCTGGAGCGAAATAGGAGCATGTGGAGACTTTTATGGACGATATTGATTAGTTGATTTCACTGAGATGAGTGCTGCTGACGACATATTTTCAAAAAATATTTAAACTTCCATGTTCATGTAGAGCATTATCTCATTATAAGCAATGAACCTAAATAAAAAAGTGTCTGGAAGTTAAGATTATATTTCTTTCGTTTGAGCAAATCTCCGGCGGTAAAATATTAAAGGAAAAAACAAAGTAAAAAAGAGAGGAAAATCCCAACTATTTTTATGACAAACACATATTAAATCATAAGGAGTTGATAAGTATTCGGGACACAAATTATACGATATATTAAAAATGAACCAACATCATGGCCCGTGCCGTTATGGCACGGGTTAAGGGCTAGTTTTTTTATAAAACACAACGACGTACGATAAAAAAAAATGCTTTTATAAAAAGCACAACAATACCAAGATAACCCTACATCAATCACCATTAGCTCAAGGTCTCTCCCCAACAATCGGCATCAACAACCATCATGCTACTCACTACATTGCTTCTGTAGGTTGGACTCCTCACCAGGTTCATACTTTAGCAATTATGGCAGAAACGAGGGGAATACTAGCTGGGCTTCACCAGGCTTGTCTAATGAACTTGACTGCACTTTTCATCCAAAAAGATTCACTTACCTCACCACCAGCACCACTCTGGAGCACATTCAACCATTCATTCACCAACGAGTTGCCACAACAAATACCACACTGGGCGTTTTTTCCAAAATTGCTAATAGGGGTACTAAATTAGGTGAGAATGTACCAAAAACAAGATACGACAAAATAAGTTTTCATATAGGTCAAAACGAGATTATACCTTGCCTCGGTACACCCCACCTAACCCGGCACCCCATTAGCAACCTTGGATTTTTCACGTCTACAAAAAAAAAATAAAAAATAAAAAAAATCAACCAGCGGATGCTACAAACTTTGCTTCTAACAAGATCACAGTAGTATAGAGATTAGAAGATTATAGAACACTCGAACAAGGTAAAACGGTTAACAGTGCATCAGTGTTATGTTAAGCGGGTTTCAAAATCGAATCATACAAATATTTGTCTTGTTTTGCTAGAAGAAATGAAGAATCATTCAATGCAAACTTAACTAAAGGCGAGCGAGAGAAAGTGAGAGCAGTAAATTCAAAGGAAATTTTAAGTCAGAATTGAGGGTTTTCATCACGTTACTTAATTGAACACTATTCGAAGAGCTCTGCTATGTCACCGTGACATCAACTTTTTTCTTACCCACAAATGCAGTTTGGTGTTCATCTTTCAAAGCTCAACAACAATCAAAGTTCCTTGTTCTTAAGTTTACTACTTCAAATTACTACTTTGTTCAACAATCTGTACACCTATCTCACTAATTATACTACTAGAAACATTCATAAAAACGAAAAGCAGTTCCATTACATTCAAGATACTTTCCAAGACATTAAACATACTACTAGTTCTGCCGTCATAATTACAAACCAAGAAACTCAGACCCTAAAACAACTGCATTACAAAGAAAAACATACCACAGTTCCAGAGCAAAGATACTTAATCACCATCAACACCACCAACATCACCACCATTTCTTCACTTCAAAACACTTAAAACTTTCTTACCAGAAACCAGAGACACCAAAAAACAAGACCCAAAATCAGCAACAAGAAATTCAAGAGGATTGGAGTTAAGCATCGAGAAAGCCAATTCATTAAAACTTTGCTTATCATTTTCAAAAAAATTTCAAATTCTGAAAATTCGGCTGCTTTTGACGCTCCTGTAGAGGACCTTAGTAATCCTCATCATCATCATAACCCCAATATTCATCCTCCTCAAATTGCTCACTACAGCTGCCTGTAGATGCAGGAGAGGTATCACTGTCTCCAGAAGATGAGATTTCCTCGTCACTGCTTTCCTTATCATCATCCTTGGTAGCATCAGGAAAATCCTCGTCAGATGTACTGGTATCATCCGCTGGAGATGCTCTGGGATATATCCTCACGAGAGGTCTCTCCTCAACTCTGGGTTCACCTTCTTGCATTGTTCGAGCAAAGATTTTGGGGTTTGCTAACTCAAAATCAAAACGCCAGCGTCGTTTTCCTTCCAAATACCTCTCCATCCCTATCTTTTTCTCAGCAACATCTGATCCTTCATCACTGGTGTTCATATCTTCTATTGGATACTCAAAACCATCATCTGAACCTGCCTCGGAATCACTCTCAGTTGCACTACCATATTTTGGACCTTTCTGATGCCTCTCAGCCCTCTCCTCATCCTTTCGATCAGATCTTTCAAAAATGCTTTGGCAACCATGCAATATACAAAGACTCAATTCTCTCTTATTCTCTTCTCTTACTTTCCTCTTCATCTCTCAACCTTTGTGCCTCTTCATTTGCTCGCCTATTTATTTTAGTTTGCAGTTCATCTCTCAACTTCATCAGATCTTCTAGGGGAAGCGACATTGCTTGATTTTTTGCTGATGGATATTGTTCAGAAACGACAACATTGGCCGGAGCAGGGTTACTGGAACTCGCCATATTTGAAGATCATATATCTAATTCTTTCTTCTTCTGGTAAAAATGGTAAAGGCAATGCTAATCTCATCCAAAACCACCCTTTTAAAGGCAAAAACGCTCTCATTAACTGTCATTTATGGCCCTTGGTTATCAGTCCCGTCGCCTGGTTACTCACGCCTCTTCAAAGCCATGCGTACCTCATCAAACTTCCTCTTCATAATTACCATATAAACCCCTATTTTCAACACCTAACCTTTTCATTACCCATAACTTCCCACATAACTGCTTTCAAGTGGTGTATTGGTAGGTCATCTAACTCTTACAAAGTGTATTGGAGTCTAATTAAAATTTTATGTTTTATGCAGACTAGAAGAATGCAACATCAGTCGAGAGGCACCATTGCGGCCTGGGGCATGTCTTCCAGATGGGTTACTAGAAACAACACCAAACCTATGCTACCCACCGAAACACAACAATTCCTTTTAAACCATCCTCAACACCAAATATTTTCCCTCCACTTTTTTCCTTGCTTCCTCCCCTATAGTCCCAATACCATTATTACAATTGGCGTTTTGCACTACTATAACAATGTCTACCAGGAAAAAGACAAACCCAATAAATGTCCAACAACCTCAAACTACGTCATATATTACCAATATAAACTACCTCCGAAAATCCAACAATGCATTATTGGATTTGTCCATACATGGATTTCTCTCCATAGTTCTCACGTGAATATCTCAATTTTGACAGTGCCTATAAAGCAAGGTTATGAATGTGACATTCCATATGTTAACTCTACCGCCCAAAGCCAGCTTTGCAGTACAATAACACCTACCTTACATCAAATTTCTACTGAACTCTTTCCAATTCATAGTCAACAACTTTTTCATTCCTTTTTTAAGGTTCAAACCCATAAACAAACAAACTTCCCTTGTCTCTCCTTCTTTCATATCGTCTGTAATCAATATCAACTCAGTACCAATAAGAGATTCCTTTCTCTACAACTGTCTTTTATATTAGTTACTTGGAATACTGAACTCCATCAATCCATATTCATATATATCTAGTTCTCTTACATTATGGAAACCCCAAACCCATCAGAGAACACTCAAACTTAAACCAAGAAATTCAAACTCTTTCTACCCAAATGGATGAGAAATTAACTTTACCATCTACACTTGCCAGACCAGTTTTCATTGATAAAAAGTTGTTCTAGCTGAAGTTGATAGCAATTGGAAATGGTGCATGGTGGGATATGTTTGTTGTGAAACTTTGATTCCAACCTCTTCAATCAGGTTTTATATCTGTAACAACTGTCCTTTAGCTCAACATCCAACCATTACCACCTTTAACGGTCAGCGAAACAAAGTTCTCATCCGTTACTTATCTGAAAAGGATTTTAACAGAATCATTACTCAAAAACCTTGGTTTTTCTGTGGCTATCTTATGGTGTTAAAAGAGGTTTCGATAAATGGATGACCTTCAAACCATCAACTCTTGTTCGATGAAGAAATTATGTGGTTCATCTTGTGCATTATTCCAAATGAATGCACAGAATTTGAGGATTTACAGAAACTTACTCTCAGTATGGGGGAACTAATCGAAGCTCAAAATCCTTTTGGTAAACACCCTCTAAAGAAGAGTGTCAAAGTGTGTGTTAGGATCCCAGTTTAAAAAGCCTTACCAACATGCATTCCTCTATTTACAAGTGGTAGAAATGAACCCTTACTTATTGAATGTAGACACATCATAGTTCCAAGGTATTTCTGCACCTCCTATCGCGTCCTTGATCATAAAAACCAAAACTGTCCTGCTTGGAAATTGAAACAAAAAAAGATCAAAGAACTTGATGCTTCCTGTAGTAACTATGTTCTCCCGGCTGTTTTAAGGTTAATGATACCTTTTACAATCAAGCAAGTAGATACTCCCTCTGTTGATATCACTGATACCATCATGCAACAAACTGAGATAATACCAGATACACAGATAGAATCGCCTGCTATTGAAGTGTGCAACAAAGGAAAAACAGAAGCCACTAATCAAAGAATGGAAAATATTATTCAGAAGAGCTTATCAAACAATTTTCAGATGGGTCCCTTTATTAACAGATCCACTACCCTCAAGATCTTTGATGTTGGCCCTTTTCAGCAACACTCGACTCAATTGGAGAATGGCTTGCCAATTGTGCCCAAGAAAGTTACCACTCAAAATGTTACCGTGGCCGCCTCTATCTCTGGTTCTGAGTCAACCCCTAGTGGCCCGATTCGTACCACAAACTTATCAAGAAGGTTCAAAACAGCGGCTATCCCGAATACCAACCCAATTATCACCAAAGGGACAACTAATTCAGCTGAACAAGATGCTATAGCAAACCTCAAAAAGAAAATTAACCCCAGAGATGATTTAAGGAAACGTACTAGAGCTAATTCTAGTTTGGCAAGTATAGTGGTTATCCCTGAAGAACAAACCTCTACTGAACCTGATTACTCAACTGTGTCCTCCAATTACCAAATTGGGGGAGTTACCAGCCATTGATCTTTCTAACTGTTCTCTCAATACCCAACCAGTCTTTAACTCGTTTGGGAGCTACAACGTACCTGCAGACAATTCCCCAGGCAACAATGGTGTCTGCAAAAATTCTCTTCTCAATGCTACTAGTTCTAGTCTCGATTCCTCCCAATACACTTCTCAGAATGGTGATGATACCAGTGCTTCTCTTGGTGGTGGATCTGATTCCAACACTCAGGTAAACTCAATCCCCTCAAACCCTTTATCTGATAATGTCAATACTACTATAAATCTATTTCCTGTTAACAACATCAATATTGTTGCTTGGAACATTAGAGGCTTTGGGAAAAAAATCTGCAAATAAAGAACTTAGTTTGCTATGTAGGAATGTTAACCCTGATATCATCTTTCTCTATGAGAAGAAAATGGGTAAAGATATGGCGGCTAGGAAACTAAAAAATATGGGCTTTCCTTGCACTTTCAATGTCCCTAGTGTGGGTAGAAGTGGTGGTCTGGTTTTGGCTTGGAAAAAGTAAATTCACCTGAATGTTATCTCTTCCAGCTTGAGGGGCATCTATGTTACTACAACTGACATCCTTCACTCAAAAAATTTCCATATCCACTTTGTTTATGGGGAACCTAATAGGAGCTTAAGACCTGCTTTTTGGGAACAACAGTGTCTACTACCCAATGCTCCCATAGATGAACCAGTTTTTTTCATAGGAGATATTAACACCCTTCTAGGAGTTGAAGATAAAAATGGTGGTCTTGAAGTTAATGATTCTGATTTTGAACATCTTAGAAATTTCTGTTCTGCTTTTAATCTGCATGATTCTGGCTTTTCTGGTCCTAGATTCACTTGGTCCAATATGCAACAAGGTCCTGACTTAATTCTTGAAAGGTTAGATACATGCTTTATAAACCAAATTGCTGAAGATCTTTTCCCCAAGTTTTGTGTTAACAACCTTCCTAGGGATTCTTCTGATCATTGCCCCATGCATATAGGATTCAACTATGAGGATATTTGTATGCCTAGACCTTTTCATTTCATGGCTATGTGGATTGAGGATCCCACCTGCAGGGACATTATTGCCAATTCTTGGTCTGTAAATGTGGTGGGTTCCCCAGCCTATAAGCTCAAAGCCAAGTTGTTAAGTATTAAGAAAGGTTTAAGGGATTGGAATAAAACTTCTTTTGGTAATATCCAAACTAACATATCTACCATTAGAAAAGACTTGGCTGAGATCCAAGTCTCCAATCCCACTGATACCAATACCACCTCCAGACTCAAAGCTAGACTTGTGTATCTTTATAACTTAGAAGAATTGTATTGGAAAGACAAATCCATGGAGGTTTGGCTTATGGAAGGTGACAGAAATTCACCCTATTTCCATAGAGTCACCCTCTATAGGAGAAAAAGGAATGCCATTAGCTGGATAAAGAATGCCCAAGATACCATCCTAACCGATAGAGATAATATTGGAACTTCTTTCATAGATTATTTCAAAAACCTTTATTCTTCCCATCCTCAGCAATTTCAGGAGGAAATCCTGGCTGATCTTCCCATCAAGTTCTCTGAAGAGGATAATATTTCTCTAAACATGCCTCTTACTCCTGAGGATATTAAGAATGCTGTGTTTCAAATGGGGGTAAAAAAGGCTCCAGGACCTGAAGGTTTTACTGGCCTTTTCTATCAAAAGCACCGGGACATAGTGGGGGAAGCTGTTATTGATATGACTCAAACATGCTTCAGAACCGGGAATATTGCTAAGGTTTTTAACCATACTAATATTGCCCTTATCCCTAAAGTCCCTTTAGCTAAACTTGTGTCTCAGTACAGACCTATTGGACTCTGTAACTTCATTTACAAAATTCTCTCTAAAACTCTTGCTAACAGACTTAAACCTTTTATGAAATCTATAATATCCCAAAATCAAAGTGCCTTCATACCAAATAGAAGTATTTCAGACAATATTCTTCTAGCTAATGAAGCCATATATGATGTCAACCATAATGACAAAACTGAAGGTATAGCAGCCATCAAACTTGATATGTCAAAGGCTTATGATAAGCTTGAATGGGATTTTCTAGAGAAAGTGTGGTAGGCCCGAAAAGATGTATATAATGAAGGCCTACGGTGATACCGCAAGTGCACGGTGTCGTGATGTAGCACTGGGCACGTACGGGTCGAACCACAGAGACTTGTGGTGCCCTTATGTGATCTAAGGCTGCTTATGCGACTTCAAGTGGTGGTAACAAGGTGACAGCATATATTTTTGTTGCCGATACGGCTGATTTTTAGTTGTGATCCTAAACTAAGGTATAAAACAGAGATAGAATGGGTGCTTAGGTTATCAATTCCACCACTGAATTCTTATTGTGTGCTCAACTGAGTTGAGGCTTTCTTATCCTTGACTGATAAGGGCAGGGTGTCAAACCCACCACCTATCTAAGGGGTTTCTCCAAGTTATGCTTCTAATAACAGCTAAAGTGCTAAACCAGAGCACTAGTTGTCTAATTAAGTACAACTAGTCAATGGAGTTAGCTTTTGTGCCTAAGGTATGAGCTGTGGCAATCTCACAACAGATGTAACCTAACTACAATGGATGCAAGACATCCATTGTGAGAGAAAAGTAGTGGAAGCCCTAATTGAAGACATAATTATAATTTTAAACATTTAAGAAAGCTCAGCAGAGCATAAACACACAATATGGCAACAGGGTTTCATCTCAAACCCTAGCTCTTGAAATTAAAACATAATGAAACAACAAAGAACAAAATAAACCCTAATTGACTGCCCTGGCTAATCCAGGCGTGGTTTCTATCAACACCCATCACTCCTATTTATACATGCAGTTCATCCCCAAAACATCTCAAACCCTAATTCTCAAAAACAGCAATTAATGATAAATAAATCAAAAGTAATCGCACCCATACTCGATTGCTTCTCCTCTTCATCAAATCGACCTCGAGAGACGCCATGCTTCGATTGTTGTGGAAACCTAACCCTAGTTCTTCCTATTTCTCACTCGGCCTCTAGGAAAGAAGCTAGGGAAGAAAAGAGAAAAGCTAAGGAGAGAAGGTGGTTCGGTTGGTGTCAGGGAAGGAGAGATGGTGGCGGAAGTGATGTTGCAGAGAGTTTGGTCGGGGGGGATGGGTTTTGCAGAGCTCTGCAACAGAGAAGAAAGAAGAGAAGAAAGAGAAGAAGAAGAGGAGAAATGAGTTGGTTCGATGGGGTATAGGGTGTAGGGTGATTCTGCTGTGGGGCGGAGACATCAAGCTTTGATGAGACTGATGGAGCGAGCGTCGGATTGGTTGGAGAAGATCTTAACGGCTGAGAGAGGTAGCCGGTTTTTGGAGCGATCTGGTGTTGCGCGAGTACATCGAGGGTTGATGAGGAGGTCAGAGCGACCAGTAGGATGTGGATGAGAGAGATCTCAACGGTTTGGAGTGGACGGGCTCGGATCCGGGTCGCGGGTAGCTCTAGCCCAAGTCTCCTTGTTTGGGTTGCAACCGATTCGCGCGCGGGCTTTGGCTATCTCGCTCCATAGATGCTTGACTCCAATTCTTTCCGCTCTTCGCTCCTTAGTTTCTCCGAGCTTTATTTATTACCTAAAAACACAAAATTAATTAATACAAATATTTATTCTTGAAAACAAGGAAAATACAGAATATGGGATAATATCTGATTTATAAGCGCAAAAGATGAGTAAAATGCCAATAAAAAGATGTATAAATATGCACTATTTGGCACTCATCAAATACCCCCAAACCTGAATTTTACTTGTCCTCAAGTGAAACGAGAAAATAAGAAATCCTAACTATACCCCGTCGCAGTCTCTCGAATGCATTTAGCGTATGCACTAAGCCTTTAAACCCCTAGGTGTCCCTAGTGGACGAGTTGTAGTCTCGTGAGGGTTTACAAGAGGTGTACCCACAAAACCTTCTCCAACTTCAGAGTGTAAAAGAGTCTCAAGCCTCCAAGAAGCTATGAGGACATAGAGTTTCGCATGCTAGTAATGAAGTTAGAACTATCGAAGAACGCATTCTCATCCTTAAGAGTTGAGCGAGAAGTAACCATACCATATGAAAGAATTCGGATTCGATTGTGATCATAAGCCTCGACTTCTGCCTCACCATTAGGGTTTTATGATAATTGCACTCAAAAAGATCGCTTTTTTAGTCTCTCTTGTGTGCGAGCGGAATAAAGAGAGAAATCCCGCACACGTTGTAGGTAAGAAGGATAACCTTCCGAAATAAAATCTGGAGACTCCACAGATGTGTGGACAAAAAGAATCTTTTTCTGATGATCTCTAAGGAAGGAAATCAACCATTAGTAAGGGGTGGGAGTACTCACTCACTTCTCACCCGATCGGCAATTAATATCACTCTCTCATAAGAAACCATAGAAACGTCTTCAATCTTCGGTCTTTGGTCTTCAATTGTTGATGACGAACTTCTAAACTTCACAAAACTTGACAATTTTTTAACTTTTCTACTCAAATTTCTTGTTGTTTAAATTCTTCTTTACCATGGTGGTAGCAAAAATAAACTATAATATTTTTTTGATTTTTTGATTTTTTGATTTTTTTTTTTTTTTTTTTTGGATTACAAAAAATGAAAATAAAAATACAAATAATGAAACAACTAACTCCATGGACAAAGGACTTTATCACTCAATTTTTCCACAACTTGTATTGTCTTGATTTTATAAATTTTATTAATTCTCATCCTATTTTCTTTTCTTTGTTGCACATAAACCTTGGACTATATCAATTTTTCTTTCAATATTCCGATTCTCGCTCAGGTTCTTGACGATGATGTGTTTCTATGGGTCTTCTTTGATTGAGAGAGAGAGATGCTAACGGCAAATCGGTATTTAGAAGGAGTTTTCATCTTTAGACGTCACCCTCATGATTGACAAAAACTAGCACTCAAGAGATCAAAAGTAGTCTTTGAAAATGGTGCGAAGTTGGGTAGCTCACCATTCCTACCGGAATTTACGTAAGGTGACACACACTCTAATGACTTTTCTAGAAAGTTGCAAAAAATTGAAGGTTGGTGCCTCACTTGATGTAAAATGGGTAGTCTCCACTATGGGTGATCACAATTCTACTACCGAATATCTAACAAAGACCTAATTCGCTCTCCGGTATGGTTAAATCCAACTTTAACGCTCTAATCAACTAAGAAAACCGATTGCGTTTTCCGGTACTTCCAAGTTCTGTTATTTCGGTCAGAATCTCTATGTCAACATAGCTAAAAGCATGCTAGTGACTCTAAAATCTCTAAAGTTGGAGGTTTTACAAAAAGAGTTTTTTTTTTTTTTTTTTTTTTTTTTTTTAATTGAAAATAAAAGATTAAAAAGACTAAAAACTCTAAATGCAAAAATATGCAAATGTACCCCCAAACCTAAATCAAACATTGTCCTCAATGTGTCAACAGATAGGAAAAATTTAAACGATCACACCGAGAGAACTATCTTGATAAGAGAAAAGGGAAGAGGTGGGATGTCGGCGGGGAGCGAGGTTTGAGCTTCACTAGTCAAGGCTAGAATCCAACATTCTCAACGGAGATCATATCGGATTAGCACAATAAATGTACAAGAAGACTCAACCGATCAAGAAAAGAAAATTTAACAAGTCCTAAAAAGTTGAGGGTTAACCCAAAAAAATAATGTACAGAAACATCAACATGAAAATGGGATTTGGTTTATGTGGGAATTTGGTTTGTGTGGGCTGATTGTTTGGTTTATTGGGATTTGGTTTAAATGGGTTTTGGTTTGTTGGGAAATTTTGGTTTATTTGGGAGGCCCAGGTTGCTGTGGGCTCAATTTGGTTTAATCCCAAGTTTTGTGCAAAACCTAGTTGTGGTGCAAGGCCCAGATATGTGCAGCCCAGTAAAAAGGCACAGCTTAGTGGTTTGATTGTGAGCAGAGCCCATGTGATGTTAAATAGCCCAACAGTGTGGGTTCAGTTGATGTGGGCTTAGCCGATTGCACAGCCCAGTTTGGGTGTGCAGAAGTAGAGCCCAGATTGAATGGCCCAGATGGCCAGGTGAAGTGGGTTTCAGTTTGTGATCAGCCCAGGTTGTGGGCTTAAATACATACACCCCAGTAGTGGGCAGCTTAGCCTGGGGAAAATCTGGTGTGTGGGCTTTAGTCTACTACACAGCCCACCAGTGGTACAAGGCTCAGTTTGTGCAACAGCAGTTTATGCAGGCTTGCACAGCAGGCCTCAGTTTAGTGCAGCTTATGCTCTAATATGCAGGGTCAACAGGTTATACCCTTCACAGCATCATCTACTCATCACAGATTAGCACAACAACTCAAAGCATCATGGAGTTTAACATTTCAGCACAATTTAAATGCACACTTTCAGTATTTTTACAGCCTACCACAGAATGTGTCACTGAGGTTTGCAGAGATTCAGATACAATGATGCTCAGCATGCTTTCCATGGTGCACAGGATTATATACAGATGCAAAAGAACATGCTCAAATCAACAAAATAGCTAGTTGTCGTGCAATGATAGCTCATAGATTCAACAGTCATGCATAAGGTTGACAAAGAATAGTAATGCACAAAGACAGTGGCAGATGCACACGAAAGGCGAGAATGCAATGTGCACAATTTCATTATGTTGCAAGGGTCGACGGATGTATGCACTGAAATTGCGATTCAGGTTGAGCATTTACTCGGCAATTGTTTTTATCATGCAAAGGCAGCTCAGCAAAATTTTAACAATGCATATGGCAGAACTCAGCTCACTGATAACATGCTTGTGCACACAAAGAAACTTACAGATCAAAAGGCACAGGCTTGGTTTCTACGGTGTATGCTATTGGATGCAAAGGCAAACAACAAGGTAGTTAACGCTCTTGATTTTCACCTAGCACGGCTACCTAAGTGTAACCTCACAGCTACAGGGGCTTGAGGTTACTACTTCTGAGCTATGCTCGGGGGTTACATAAGGTTCATCCGATGTCACGAGAGGTATGAGCATGTTTGCAGGTTAATCAGCGGACAAGCCAAGCTTGCACTTTACACACACACCACAGATTTGCACAAGTTGAAGCTAACACAATTGATGTCAACTGGTTCAGTTGACTTCAGTTCTCGAAGTTCAAGCTTACAAGTATACATGAATTAGCATGGCAGATGGTGACTAAGCTCAGAGCATGCAATCGACTCCGGGGTGATTGGTCATGCAAGGTAACTATGTTATCATGCAAGGCACCCACACAATTCAACACAAAATCAGAGCATCATTAACTAGCAGGGCATGCTCACAGGGGAAGTTTAGGCTTACCTCAAGAACTGGGATATTCTTGGGTTGGCTCAGCTGCACCACATCACAGGTAAGGAACAGCACAGCTTGAGCACAGCTGGCACCACAAGCACACCAACACAGCAGCACACAGTAGCAAGTTCAAGTGCACAGAAGATACCTCAACTCACAGCAAGCTCAGTTCTCAGACTTTACACGGTTATACTAGCGAGGATTATGCAAGCGAGAATTACTTGGACTTAAAGGGACTAAAATTTTCAAGTAATACTACAATGCAGGGCTATGATGATGATATATACACAGTTAAACTAAGTTGCAGGGAGAAAGATGCACAATGCAGGGCTACAATGCAGGGCTACAATGCAGAGCTACAATGATATATACACAGTTAAACTACAATGCAGGGCTACAATTTGGGAAAGCTATATTACTACAGAGTTACAGATGCAATGAGCAGAGTTATGAATACTACAAGTTACACTAAGTTCACTAAAACAGGTTACAGGTAATAACAAAAATTCATGTAATAATGCAAACATGCAATACAGGGCTAAGTTACTCTACAAGCTAAGTTATTCTACAATGTAAAATGGATATGTACAGAGATGATTGAAAAACAGATGAAGCGAGCCAATGAATCAGCAAGGCACGCGCCAAGTCCCCGGCAGCGGCGCCAAAAACTTGGTAGGCCCGAAAAGATGTATATAATGAAGGCCTACGGTGATACCGCAAGTGCACGGTGTCGTGATGTAGCACTGGGCACGTACGGGTCGAACCACGAGACTTGTGGTGCCCTTATGTGATCTAAGGCGCTTGCGACTTCAAGTGGTGGTAACAAGGTGACAAAGATATATTTTTGTTTCCGATACGGCTGATTTTTAGTTGTGATCCTAAACTAAGGTATAAAACAGAGATAGAATGGGTGCTTAGGTTATCAATTCCACCCGAATTCTTATTGTGTGCTCAATCGAGTTGAGGCTTTCTTATCCTTTCGATAAGGGCAGGTGTCAAACCCACCACCTATCTAAGGGGTTTCTCCAAGTTATGCTTCTAATAACGCTAAAGTGCTAAACCAGAGCACTAGTTGTCTAATTAAGTACAACTAGTCAATGGAGTTAGCTTTTTGTGCCTAAGGTATGAGTGTGGCAATCTCACAACAGATGTAACCTAACTACAATGGATGCAAGACATCCATTGTGAGAGAAAAGTAGTGGAAGCCCTAATTGAAGACATAATTATAATTTTAAACATTTAAGAAAGCTCAGCAGAGCATAAACACACAATATGGCAACAGTGGTTTCATCTCAAACCCTAGCTCTTGAAATTAAAACATAATGAAACAACAAAGAACAAAATAAACCCTAATTGATCGCCCGGCTAATCCAGCGTGGTTTCTATCAACACCCATCACTCCTATTTATACATGCGGTTTCATCCCCAAAACATCTCAAACCCTAATTCTCAAAAACTGACAATTAATGATAAATAAATCAAAAGTGATCGCACCCATACTACGATTGCTTCTCCTCTTCTCAAATCGGCCTCAGAGACGCCATGCTTCGATTGTTGTGGAAACCTAACCTTAGTTCTTCCTATTTCTCACTCGGCCTCTAGGAAAGAAGCTAGGGAAGAAATGAGAGAGAAGCTAAGGAGAGAAGGTGGTTCGGTTGGTGTCGGGGAAGGAGAGATGGTGGCGGAAGTGATGTTGCGAGAGAGTTTGGTCGGGGGGATGGGTTTTGCGAGCTCTGTGAGAGAAGAAAGAAGAGAAGAAAGAGAAGAAGAAGAGGAGAAATGAGTTGGTTCGATGGGGTAAAGGGTGTAGGGTGATTCTGCTGTGGGGCGGAGACATCAAGCTTTGATGAGACTGATGGAGCGAGCGTCGGATTGGTTGGAGAAGATCTTAACGGCTGAGAGAGGTAGCCGGTTTTTGGAGCGATCTGGTGTTGCGCGAGTACATCGAGGGTTGATGAGGAGGCTGTAGCGACCGTAGGATGTGGATGAGAGAGATCTCAACGGTTTGGAGTGGACGGGCTCGGATCCGGGTCGCGGGTAGCTCTAGCCCAAGTCTCCCTTGCTGGGTTGCAACTGATTCGCGCGCGGGCTTTGGCTATCTGCTCCATAGATGCTTGACTCCAATTCTTCTGCTCTTCTGCTCCTTAGTTTCTCCGAGCTTTATTTATTACCTAAAAACACAAAATTAATTAATACAAATATTTATTCTTGAAAACAAGGAAAATACAGAATATGGGATAATATCTGATTTATAAGCGCAAAATATGAGTAAAATGCCAATAAAAAGATGTATAAATATGCACTATTTGGCACTCATCAAAGTGTTGACAAAAATGGGTCTTTCTCACCATTGGGTTAAGCTTATAAATCAATGTGTCTCTACTGTTTCCTACTCTGTCCTCCTTAATGGTAGCCCTACTGGTTTCTTTAAACCAGAAAGAGGTCTAAGACAGGGTGACCCTCTTTCCCCTTATCTATACATTATATGTTCTGAAGCCCTATCCTCTTACATTAATAATCTTCAGAAAAAAGGTATAATTGAGGGTATTAAGGTCTGTAAAGATGCCCCTGAAATGACACATCTTTTGTTTGCTGATGATTCTCTTCTGTTTTCTAAAGCCATTGCCCAGAATTTTCTTGTCATAAAAGACTATCTTCAAAAATACTGTTTGGCTTCTGGGCAAGAAATAAATTTTGAAAAATATGGTATTTTGTTTAGTAGGAAAATCCCTGAACATAGGAAAGCTCTTTTGGCCAACATTTTAGATATTCAAAGTAGGGATCTGGGAGAGAAATATCTTGGAACTCCTACTGTTTTCCAAGCCTCCAAAATCCAAACTCATATGGGAATTTTGCAGGCTGTGGATGCCAGAATTACTGTCTGGCTTCATAAACTTCTATCCCAAGCTGCTAGAACTACCCTTATTAAACACATTGGTCAAGCTATTCCTCTTTTCCAAATGGGTGCCTTTCTTATCCCTAAACACCTCTGTAAACAGATGGATTTCCACCACTGTAAGTTCTGGTGGGGGGAAACTCTAGACCCCAAAGACAGGAAACTACATATGCTTGGTTGGGACATTCTTTGCTCCCCCAAAGCAGAAGGTGGTCGAGGTTTTAGAAAGGCTGAACTGAATAACCTTTCCATGCTAGCTAGGAATGCCTGGAGAATTATTGAAAATCCTGATTGCTTGTTAGCTACTGTTCTCAAGGCCAAGTATTTCCCAAGAACTGATTTCTTGAATGCTAAATGCACTAACAAGTGCTCTTGGACCTGGAGATGCTTGCATGCCATAAAAGAACTGATTAAGCCTTTTATTTCTTGGATTGTGGGGGATGGAAAATTTATTGATCCTTGGTGTGACAAATGGATACCTACTCTGGGTTCTGCTACACCAAACCCCCTAGTCCCTCCTGACCCCAATATTATAGTGTCTTACTTTATTAACCCTCTTACTAGAAACTGGGATGTTTCTAGACGTAATACCCACTTTGACAATGCTTATGTTCAGAAGATTGTTACCGTTCCCTTAAGCCAGCTTTGCACTCCTGATAGGAGGGCTTGGGATCTTTCAAAAAATGGCAAATTTACCTCTAAATCTGCCTATATGGGACTCAGAGGCCTTAGGCCATCTCCATGTAAAAACCTCTGGATGCGAATCTGGAAAGTTAGAGTCCCATACAGGATTCAAGTGTTTTCATGGAAAGCTGCTAGAAATGCGTTGCCTTCTAAAACTGTTTTTCATACTAGAATGCCTATGCAAACCGTGGATGGCCACAAGTGTTTTAATCCTCATGAATCCATTATGCATGCTTTGGTTCTTTGTCCATTTTCTAGCATGATTTGGTTTATTTATGATTTCAACATTAACACTCAGTTTTTCCAAAATAAATCCTTTATTGATTGGCTTGTTTTCTGGCTAACTGACGCTGCTTCTAAACTTCCTGATGAAGATCAAAGCCTCTTTGTGGCTATCCCGTGGTCCATCTGGACCAGCAGAAACAATCTTATTTTTCAAAATCTGTCTGAGAACCATATCATTGTCTTATCTAGAGCCAGAGCTATGCTCATTACTAGGATACCCAGTATTACTGTCTCCCCTTTGATGTCAGTTGGTATTTGTGACAAATGGATGCCTCCTTCCCTTGGTTGGATTAAATGCAATACCGATGGTGCTTTTGATGTTACCTCTGGAGAAAATGGTGCAGGGTATGTGATGCGTGATTTCTCGAAGAAAGCTTCCTTTTGTGCCTCCTTAGTCTTTGAAGTCCAATCTGCTGAAGAAGCTGAAGCCAGAGCCATCTGGGCAGTTTTAAAGAAAGCTCTGGAGCAACAGTTCACTCACATCATAGTTGAGAGTGATGTGAAATCTCTCATTGATCAATTTTCTGCTGGCAAGTTTGATGGAGATTCGCGTACGGATGCAATTTTTAACGACATTGAATTTTTTTCTTATAAGTTAGTAGCTTGTATTATTAGCTTTCAGCCTCGTATTTGTAATTCGGTAGCTCATGAGCTTGCTCTATGGGCAAAAACAACCAATTCCTCTATGTACTGGTTTGTTCCTCCTGTTTGGCTTCTCACAACAGTTGAGGGGGATCATTAGCCTTTTTGAAGGCCTTTGATTAAAAAATAAAAAAAAAACTTTGCTGCTAACAAGACTCATGCACCGGGCAACTCCGCAACCAAGCACATTTGGCTAGTCAGGACCAACTTGACCCGACTCTTAAGTTTGGTTCCAAGAAATAAAATAAAATAAATTAAAAGAGCTTTATTCACTCTCCCGCTCGAGTGCATCTATGTGCACCCCTCCTAAACTAGGGGTGCACATTCCCCCCTTCACCATTGGCTTATATTAAACCATGGTTTATAGTGTTTTTACAAGTAGGAACATAATTAATTAACATATAGCGTGGGGAATTGGGCTCTATTTCTCATTTCTTTTTTACATTTTTTTCGTTTTTACATTCCACTCTTTTTTCAGAATTTTTTCTTCGTGGAAAACCCATAAAACAGTGAACTACATTCTCTTCCGGAAAATTAGCGCCGGCTGATGAAACATCCCAACTCGTTCATCTCTTCTAACCGCAAAGAACCCAAATGATAAACCATGGTGAATATTGAAAAGAATTAACCTGATCAAATGAATGAAAGCATTCTGAGTATGGAGCAAACAAATCAAAAGCTTGTCCTTCTTCTTCATTCTCAAACAAATCAAGGTCTTAACCTTTCCATCCATCCTTCTTCAACCCATCGCAACAAAATTTAGCTTTCTTTCAACAATTTGTTTTTTTTTGTACAAATTTTAATTATTTCCAAATGTGAAATGCAAACTGCTCTTATAACCACCCATGATCTCAATTCTTTTCTTCTAGGCTTATGTCATTTTACGCTAAAGGTGGATGACTTTCCAGTGCTCAGATGGTTTATAAAATTCTTAAAACAAATGTTGGCAGATGGGTCGTAAATGATCGAAGATTTTAGATGTCTTTATGAAAAATACAGTGATTAAGATTCAAACAAAACCAATTCATGCCGCCCAGTATCCTTAAAGCTTAATTCCAAGGATCATCAAGACCATTATTAGCCGAAGGATTAACAAAAAAAATTACGGAAGATAAATAGATCACATTCAGAAGAAAAGAAATAAATGTTAAGAAAGGATAAAACATTTTAATTCCTTGTAGATCACAAACCAAAATAAATTAACTTGCATAATTATTCACCTCAACTGGAAGCAATTGAAACAACATAGACATTATAGCACCGCAATTTTGTAATCCTAAACAATTGATACCACACAATAAAGCAAGATAACAATAGTTTTTCTTAACCGAAAACAATTGAATCACACACACATCCATACACACATAATGGAATAAAACATCAATTGTACAGAAATTTTGTTAAGCAAAAGAAATAAATATATGAAATAAAATCAGGCTTTTCTTAAACAGGAAAGACAATTAACTAACAACATTGTTACCTCAAATTTCGCATCATCTTCTCCAATATGTTTGCATCTTCTTCCAGGGAGAACTAATATCGAAATATCATTATGTTGTCATCCTTATGCAAAACAAAGAATAACAACAACCAACCTTTACCAGAGAAAGGTTGAACACCGGTTTTCAACTATTGCAAGCAAAAGTTGAAAACCCTCGAAACACATATGCTTTCATGCTAAACCAAAACCGATTCAACATATTGTAAATTTTTCACATATTGTTTCTATCAGAACCCCTCATGGTCCTTTGATAAAGCCTACCAAAATGGGCTAGAACTTAATCCTGCTAAATCAAAAAGTCACCCAAACCATAAGGGTTCACAACATTATGAGATCGAATATCAAGGTAATAAAACCGAAATCGAACATCCCATAAACATACATAGCAATAAGATAAAGCGTTCAAGCACATGCTATGTAAATCAAAAACTATCACAAGAAAAATTATAAATCAAATAATTTTATTCATAATAGACTTAATACAATCATTGAAAGAAATAAAAAATTGATGTTTATTTTTCCATTTGCAACTCAGTCCTTCATATCAGTGCTAAATGAAGGCGAATTACTGCTTTCATTCTTTAGTTTGTGAATTTCTTCAAGTAGAAAACCTTGTTGCTTGACCAGAACTTCTTGCAGATAATAAATCTTTGTGAAGGACTCTGCAAGAGCATGTAATTCTGTCTTTGATTGAACACAAAAGTGTGTCAATGCTTCAATACACTGGTCTTTTCTCAGCGTATTCTCTCTTTCCTTCTTGCTAAGACAATCTCCCCTTTTGATTTTACTCTTAATATCAAGAGAAGATCCAGACTTAATCTTAAGTTTATCTTTCTGATCTAGCATCTTGCCATAAGAAGATGTTGGATCCAGACTCATGGTTCGGACAAGGAATGACCAAAGAAGGAGAGGGATCTTTTTATAATTTTCATACTTCAAATAAAATATAATATTCCTATAAATACTTGAATATATCAAATATTTTCAAATACTAGATTTTATTCCCATAATCTACACATAAGTGCCTTGATTTTCCTTCTCCCTCACTCAGGGAAAAAAAGGAAAATTCTAAATTTGGGCACACATGCGTATCTTGAAAAAGAGGAAAGAATTCTAATACCGATCAAGTGGTATTAGTATGAGATTTTCTCTAATTATGGATTTCGAACTTAAAAACCAGGAGTGTCCTTGATCTAGTATCGAATATGAGCATAAATTTAAAAATTCTCTTCTTCTTACCTCGAACTAGCGTTAATTTATAGTATCTTGAGATTGACTTGGGTTGCCTATGCAACTTTTAGCAATTCTGTTTTTGAGACAGTTTTTGCATCTTGTCTTATTTTTCCCTTTACCATTAGATGATTTAATAACATCGTAAGACATGTCCATTTTTAAAATGGGTAAATCACTAATGAAGGAGGAAGAAATAAGACTGACAACTAATGCAATATTAGCTGTTTCCTCTTCTTCAAAATCATATGAATCAGAGGTCTCATCTAGAGTTACAGCCAATTCCTTGCTTCCAGTGTATTTCTTAGGATTGGGACAGTCTTTAGCAATATGACCAAACCCTTTACACTTAAAGCACTGCGGCTGATATTCATCATCTTCTTCATGATCCTTTTTGACAGGAACTCGATCATGTGGGCGTAAAGATCGATGAGTATCCTTAATGAATCTCTTATTTCTCTTCTTTAAGAGATCTTGAAACTGTCTACTAATTAATGATAATGATTGTTCAATTTCATTATCATAATTTTCTGCAATCTGTTCATCTAAATCATCCATCTGTCTATTCCTCTCCATTGAAGCTTTCAGAATTTTTGCAGCTTTAAAAGCAATTCATTTATTTTGAATAGACTGTGAATCATGATCAAAGACCTTTAACTTTCCAACGAGTGTGCTTCGTGAAAGAGTTGAGAGATCATTTGCTTCTATGATTGCATGCTTCTTAAAATCGTATCTTGGTGGCAACGATCTGAGAATTTTGCACACTATATCTTTTTCAGAGATAGTCTTTCCAAGAGAGAAAGAGGCATTAATTATCTCAGAGAGTTTAAGATGAAACTCTTCAAAAGTGTTGTTGTCAACCATTCGAAGGTTTTCCCAATCAGACGTAATAGTTTGAAGTCTAGATTCTTTCTCTGATGTGTTTCCTTCGAATACGATCTGAAGATTATCCCAAGCTTCTTTTGAAGTTTGACAAGTTGATACATGATTTTGTAAATCACGACAAACAGCATGTATAATGGCATTCAAACCATCTGAATTCTGCTTAGCAAAAGCCTTTTCTTCGTTTGAAAACTCCACTAAGCGTTTAAACTCAGTTTCCGAATTTTCTACCTTTTGGTAATTATAACCATCGACGACTAATAGCCATGTATTAAAGTCTCGTGATTGAAGAAAACATCTCATAGCATATTTCCACCAAAGATAGTTTGTTCCGTCAAATCTTGGCGGTACGTTAATTGAAGTCGATTCATGAGAACTCGAGTTCATTCTCATAGGTTGGATCGCACCAAACACATATTGTTATATCTTTTCGTGTTTGCCCGCTCTGATACTAATTGAAAAGGCGAGGGTACCCAAATATACCTCAAGCTAAAACTTTTCCTACCTATAAGTCCTTTCTCCGAAAGTGATTGTCTATGGACTGAGTCGAGACAATGCAACTAATCGGTTCACACTTCGTGTGATCGTCTATGGATACGAGATCGAGACAATACAACAACGAAGTATGTTTATTTGATAAAAAGGTTCGGACTTAACCAAACTCAATAAGATTACTTATCAAGTGAATAGGAATTTAACGTTTGTGTAATTTACTTTAATTATAATAAAACCATTATAATGCGGAAAATAAAAGTAAATGACACCGCAAGATTTTGTTAACGAGGAAACCGAAAATGCAGAAAAACCCCGGGACCTTGTCCAGAATTGAATACTCTCTGGATTAAGCCGCTACACAAAATTACCAACTTCGTATAGTTGAGACCAAGCAACTAAACCTATAGTTCACCTAGTTTCGTCTGTATTCCCACGCCTCCAACTTATGAATAAGTCACGTACTTGGAACAATTCCTTTGGTACGTATTCCAAACAGTAAAGGAACAACAAATATGTTTGGTAGTAACTCTCTTCAACCACGTGACGTGAGTTCGACAAAGGCTCTTCTGTTTATCTCAATAAACTGCTTCGTCAGGTTCTTAGATCTATCTTATTCTCACCTACCAAAGGTAATTGTTAGCAATCAATACTTTTAATCACAAAGAATTGTATTGATGCCGATCTTCACAACTAATAAATCCAATCTACCACAAGGATAAACCGATTATAGTTGGATCCTCTATACCGAAACAAGTATTGTGCACACCAAAGATTATGAACCCCAAATCAGAAATCTTCAATATCTTCTTTGTCTTCAAATCTTCTTAGATCTTCAATAAACGCCCGCACACAACAACTTGAATCTCTTGTGATCAATCACGCACAGAACGGAGTCTGTTAACAATGGATCATCACAAGACGTCTTTAGATATGAAAATAGTCTAAAGATCTCTGTCCAAACTTCGATCTAGTTTGAGTGAATCTTATATCATAAGAGAAGATTCTCAATCATAAACAAACTAGGTGCAATCAAACTTCCACCGCCGTTAGTCAATCAAATCAATCGAAAATACAAGATAAACCGTAATTATATAGTTGCCCACCAACGGTACTAATAGAGCTTCTCAATCCCAAAGAAGACTTTAAACTAAGCGGTCGTAAGAGATTTTGCCTAATTAGGTTACTCTCTTCTCTGAATAGGCGACTTCACCAGTAACAACACAAACGATGAAGTTTGCTGTCACGAAGGATTAGTTTTCTAGAAATGCAAACTTCGAGTATTTATAAACAAGGAAGTTTGGACACCAAAGAATTTCCAAAACCGAAAATATTCTCAAGATATGCAATATATTCCTAATTTGGTTTCCATAATTCCTGGAAATGCTCTGTCCAAAATAATGACCGAAAATCTCTTTGGAAAATCTTCAACTAGTAAATGCACATTACTAATTTTCATTTTCCTAAAATAAAATTAAAAACCTTAAATAAAAGATTCTTAACTTATTTATGTTTCGATCCTGGGATTTCTTCCTTTAGCTATTAAGGAATAACTTTGAACAATTAAAGATAAGCGTTACATCACATGTTCAAAGTATGTCGACATCCTTACTCTGTAAGTTTTCTTTCATACTTACAATCTTGAAACCGATTTGCCACACTTCCAAACAAGTTTAGAATTGGTTCATCCGACTTTCAAGAACTATGTGATTGATCAAGAACACTCAATCACCAATCATGGGTTTGACGGTTCTACCAAAACATGTTTCGGTTCTACCTCTATATGAGTACTGTGCATAGTCACACTAGATTTCCAAAATTCGGTTGACTAGGTACTAGGATCGGTTCCCCACATATATATGGTATCTAACTTGAATATGTTGCACATGTCCATAGGATCGGCTCCCCTTTATGCTAAACCATGTTGCACCTCATACAAGGATCGATTCCCCTTTGTGATTTGTTGCACCTCTTACTAGGATCGGTTCCCCTTTACCCAAAGTTGGTCATACACAAATCACAAACTCGATCATATCATCTTAGGTGATTACTTAAGATCGGTTTCACTAATAAAAGTCATACCAATACATAAGTCATGCCTTTGTGAATAGTTTACCAAGAACACAAACAAGTCATGAGCGGTTATACTAATCACACATATTGGTTGTTCACAAGATATGCAATGAATAACTATGCCCCTCTAAGAATTTTCCAGACATTTAAAGATATATATGGATGGAGACAAGGATCCCATACCTTTTTGGCCCATGCAACTGAAGAAAATTTAGTTCTGACCTGCTAAACTGCATTAGCTACTGAAAAATTCCCAGTTACATCTGCACTCCAAATCCTTTTATCAGCACCATCACCTAGTTGAGGTAAGTCTTCCATCTTAAAAAACTGATACAAAGCTGTTGGAATTTGTCATTTTCCATTGCTTATTAGATGCTCTACTTTCCGGTCTTAATGTTGTTGAATAAAAGTGTTCTCTGGATACCTCTCAATTAATGGATACTCAAACAACCATTTATCATTCCAAACTGATATGTTTTTTCCATTCCCCACAATCCATCTAAAACCTTCATTTATATCTTGAACCTCCATTCACCCTTCTTATTCATAAATTTAGACTTCATGAATCTTGTCCAGTCTTCATCCTCAATCATAATTCTCCACATCATTTTCATTAATAATGCTTTATTGATCACCTCCAATCTTATGATGCCCAAACCTCCCTCAGAAATATGAGCATTATCTTCTTCCCAATTCACAGGTACTAACATATTTTCAGCAGGGTCCCCAGTCCATAAGAAATTTCTAATTATTCTCTCACATTCTTTTATCACCACTTTTGGCCATTTATAGACTGATGACATTGTAAAAATAGGATAGCTACATAACACAAATTTGACTAGTGTAAGTCTAGAAGGAAATGCAAGTAGTGTACCTTTCCAACTAGCAAGCATATCCTGCATCATTTCCACTATCCCCCATACTTGATATACTCTCACTCTACCAGGATTGAGTATAACCCCAAGATACTTATCAGGGAACTCAGAGAGTTCCATTTGCAGATGCTCAGCAATACTCTTCTTCCATTATCATATGTAGCTCCAACAAATCATTTACTTTTCATTTTATTAATCACCAGGCCAGAAGCATTTTGATAATTGATCAACAACTCAATTAACTTATCCAGAGATCTTTTGTGTCCATTGCAAAACACAAAAATGTCATCTGCAAATAGTAAATGAGAATGTTGAACACCATTTGTTTGAACCATTGCCTGAATTTTTCCTTCTTGCACCATTTGAGTTAAATTTCTACTCAATACAACAATCACAAAAAAAATGGGAAAAAGTGGATCTCCTTGTCTCAACCCTCTACTTACTTCAAAGAATCCACAAGGACCCCCATTTACTAAAACTGAGATCTTAGCTGAAGTAAACGAAATTCTCAACCAATTAATCCCCTCTTCTGAGAAGCCAAATCTTCTTAACACTTCAAAAAGAAATTCCCAGCTCAAAGAGTCATAGGCCTGAGAAATATCCAATTTCAACCTAACATTACCTCCTCTTCTCTTAATGTTCATTTCATTTATCAACTCAGAAGCCAACACTATCTTTTCATGTATGGTTCTACCTTTTATAAAAGCACCTTGATGACTGGAAACCAATTTATTCACCACATTGCATAGTCTTGTAGTTATAATTCTAGTAATTACTTTGAAACTAAAATTAGCCAATCCAATTGGTTTAAACTGTTTAGCTTTTATTGCACCTTTCACTTTAGGTAAGAGAAACAGGAAATTTGAGTTTAGACCTTTAGGGATAAATCTACATCTCCAGCAATACAGTATAGCAGCTACCAAATCTTGACCCACTGCTTCCCAAGCAAATTTATAAAAACTTCCAGGGAACCCATCTGGACCAGGAGAGCTATTTGCATCCATTCCAAAAACAGTATTTTTAATCTCCAAACATGAAGGAATAACATCAAGTACAGTTTTGTCTTCTTCAGTAAGTAATTTTGGAATTACATCAAAAATTGTAGTTGCAAATTCAACAGACTGCTTCTTAAATTTATTTTGAAATTGCTCCACTATATGTTAGCTATCACCTTTTGATCAATAACCACAGTTCCATCCTTGTCTTCCAGTTCAACAATTGCATTTTGAGCTTGTCTTATTCTCATATTTGCATGAAAAAATGCAGTATTTGCTCCACCATCTTTAAACCATTTAACTCTTGACTTAGCTTGCATCGGGGTATTATATTGTTGAGCAGCTACTTCATTTCTTCCTATGGCAGTTACTAAATTATTCAACAATTCAACATTTTCAGGACCTGCATTAGATAATAATGAAGCACTCATAACATCTTCTTCAGTTGATTGCATTTTTTTCCTTAGATCACCAAAAACATGCCAATTTCACTGTTTCACACAATATTTAAATCTTTTGAGTTTATGAATAAATTGAAAGGCTGGATTACCTTCACATGCTTCCCCCAAGATTGTTTTATCAAATTTAAGAAATCTGGATGAGTAGTCCAAACGTCTTGATATCTAAAAGGAATATTTAAAGGCTTTGTAATTCCTACTACAGAACCAAGTAAAGCTACATGATCAGAGACTCCTCTAACTCCCACCTTGTAACTCCAACCCTCATATAATTCCAGCCACTTGACATTGATGAAAGCTTTATCCAAATCAAACAAAATTCTCTTTTTTTCCCACTCTATTGTTGCACCAAGAATACCGAATTCTTGTTATTGAAGCTTGCATTAACTTGCATAAATCTAAACATTCTCTGAAATCTTGTATGGAAACCCTCGAAGGTCTTTACCCTCCCTTCTTCTCATCATTAGTTAGAACAACATTAAAGTCCCCAATTACCAACCAATGACAACCCATTTCACTAATACCTACCAATTCCTCCCAAAGCTCCCTCATATTGATAGTCAAACAATCAGCATGTACTCCGGTGACCAAAACATTACCAATTGCTACTGTGATTTCTTGTTTAGTTATAGAAACAACAGATGGAGCATCTAAAGAAACTTGTCAGAAAAACCATATATTTGCCTTCTCACCATGAACTGAGTTATGAATTAGTTGCTTACACATACCTGGTAACTTTAAACTTTTTATAGAACTCCCACTAACTTTCACTTTAGGTTCAGCTATCCATATCAATGCAGGACAAAATTGATTAACTAAACTCTTTAACTTGTCTTTGGCTCTCAATCTTTTCAAGCCTCGGACATTCCAGAACAAAACTTTCATTGAGAAGAAATAGATCGAGAAGTAGAAGGACTTCTCATTCCTTGTGTTAACTGAATTTACTGTGGCTGCCTGTTTTCTTGTAATTACATTAGGATTAGGTTTAATATTTTTACCTCTAACATTTTTCCCAACCACTTCTTTATTGTCATTTCCGGCAACAGAAAAGTTGCTTCCTCCCGCATCAGATTGCAAAGCATCAGCCACATCTCTTAAAATTTGGAACTTATTTGAAGTCGCTTGACTTCCACCACCTTGGACCATATTAATTGAACCAAACTTCTCCCCACCTGAATGTGTAATAATCTCTTTAACCACTTGTTGTCCTATAATGCCAGAAGAATGAATTACTTTCTCTGGCTCTTAAGTAATATTTCAATTTTTCAGCAGATACTAACGGAAAGTCTTTAACAGTAACACCGTCATATCTTAATGCAAGTAAACCTTTTAGACATTTGTTTCCAGCTGCAGTGGATCACTATTTCTTCTTCAAAATAAATGTCCGTTCGCAAAATATGTTACTAAAAATCCATTTTCAGCCGTATAATTTTATTTGCCCAACAAAACCCAAACATTAACCACCAAGTTGTCACGTTGCCATGGAGTACTTGGATGTTAAGTAGCTAGCTAGCGTTTGAAGTTGTGGATGCCATTTGCACGACTCTTCTGCTATAGCCATTATACAACTTAACGCTACCAAGAGTTAGCCTGCCTACTTGGTGTTTGTTAATCAAAATGTAAAATGTAATATTTGATACAAAACTCGCAAGATTAAGTCAACTTCACCGTAATTATGAACCACAATATGTTTTTATTCTCTTCTTAAAATCTCAAACACATTGTCCAAAAGAAAACCAAACATGAAACGGAAGGCGCAGTGAGGGTTGCCATAAAAAGGGGTTCCACTACTTTTCACTCTCCCATGCTCTCGGACTGTCTTCTTCAAATTGCCACACTACCATGCCAGTGACATCCCAAGTTTTTGCACCTCTGGCTTAGAAGTCCAGTTTTTCATGAACCTGTCCCTCGTAAATTTCTCTGGAAGTTTCACAGAATAATACAGTAAGGAACAAAGAAAATGAATGAGAACGAAAAAATGAATCTAGCTGAGCTGGATACGGGGTTTAATGTTTATTTAATAAGACAATTCATTTCCTAAACAGAGTTTTGCACACTATTTATTATTTTATGTAGGAGTTTAAGATGAATGTTATTAAGGTAATAAATTCGTTCCAGATCAGAACAAGATTTCAGATCATAATCAGACATACAGACTGAAACCCAATTTCAAGTGTTAAATAGATGCAACACATTTTGAGGCCGTCACCCACAAGGACATCAGAAAGTCCTAAACCAAGACTAGACCTATAAACCCACACACTGGGTTGCCAGACAAACCATGAACAATTCACTGAAATGGAAAGAAGCTTAATAGTTGGTGAAAATACGTACTATTTTGTTTGTTCTCATCTTTCGCATCCACTTCAGCTTTCAGATTAATATTTTTCTTCTCTAGTTTCTGAAGTTGTTGTTGCTCTTCGTATCTTATCCTTCTCTGGTTAACCCATTCCTCAAACATCTTCAAATTTTCTGCAAATACCAAAAGAAAAAATTTGTAAGAAAAAAAAAAAAAAGAACGAGAAGATAAGTGAATATAACTGGGCGAACAAGGGGATTTAGTAAGTCTGCAGAAAAGGTGTCCAATATTGTTTTGATGTTCCACCCACTAACCACTGTGTGTCAAAAACCCTGATAAATAAACTAAGGATAAAAATCAACATAGAGAACTTTTACTTCCAGGATCATCAAAATAAAACTTCCCTGCGTTGATAATCAGGCAAGCAGAAAACCCAAAGCCAAAAGTGCAATAAGCAGAAATTACATAGAAGCCAAAATGTGTATTGAAAATCAAGCAGATTCAACATGTAGTTTAAGCAATCCAAACATATCCAGAGATCAGTAAACCCTAAGAATAAAAATAACTGAATTTTCAAGAAGATTATGACGGGAATTATCGTGAAATAAACGAATTTGGTTTCAATGTTACCGTGAGTAGGAGATAAGTCAATGGATATGTTAGGTTTTAAAACAGAATTTATAAACGGAGCTAAGAGAGTAGTACTGATTCGAATTGCTGCTTCAGCATCAGACAAAACAAAATGGTTGGAAAGAACATTGATATGGACTGTGAACCCTAAGGAACTAAACAAACTATCAGAAGCACAAGGAGTATTCACCAGCTGTTTCTTCAGCGGTTGCCCTAATCTTCTTTCCTTCCATTCCAGGAACGTTTAAAACGTCTAGTAATACCAATTGTGATCCTCCTCCTGAAAAGCCAATCCATTCGAATCAGTAGAATACAACAGAAGATACTGAGTCATTAAACTTTTTATGTAAAGGTCGATAGAAGAAACTTTACCGATTTCGTGCCTTTCTCTCTTTCTAGGTTTCTTCAGATATCGGTTTGTTTCGATGATCAAATCTTATCCAAGCCGGTCTCTCCTTTATATAGTTCTACTAATTGGGCTTGGGCGACTATTCGGACCGGACTAAGAAAAAGAATGATTTTCTTGGGACCATGACTTTTTTTTTGGAATGATTAATTGGGGATACAAAAACTAATTGGAGGATATTTTACTGTAGCTGCAGGCATGGTTTTTTCAATGTCGGTAGTCCATTGACCATGCCGGTTTTCATTGAAAACTATGCCGGCACATATCCCCTAATTATTTTTCTATCCCCCAATTAATCATGACTTTTTTTTTGGGGCACCATGATTTGATTAACCCAACTGCCCTATACTTATAAGGGGTGTCCTAAAGTCAGGAAAATACTAATTTACCCTTTATCCTTTTTTAAATAAAAACCATCCTAATCACCACCTAACTAAATAGATCATTAACCTGAATCAAAAACAAAAAAAAATCATTAACCAAAATCAAAAATGTGAAAGAGAGGTGAGGATGCCGAAATTTTTAGTTTCGAATATAAGATAATTCTTCTCTTCTTCTTACATATTCCCGTGACGTTTCTCGTTTGATTGAAAAACCCATCATTGTTAATTCATTTTTTGATTGAAAAAATTGAGTAGAAACCATCACATATGGTTTAAATTGAAGTTACAGTAGCATTGTTCGGTTAAGAGTAGTTTAAAAAGAACCCTAGTTTGCTAACCGAGCATTCTGAAACCAAGAACACGAAGAACTATTACAAAAAAAAAAAAGTATATGAACTTTTGTATAGAACATCAAATGTTGAGTTCGGTTGGTTCGCAGAAAACAATTTACTAACTGAACTCCTCAATGAAAACCAATAAGTTGAGTTCGGTTTGTTAGGTTAGTTGGAATTCTTTTCCCCTAACCGAACTCTACTATGCAAACACAATGTTGAGTTCGGTTTATTTGAGAATTTTTTTCACTCTCAGAACTCTTGTGTTGAGTTCGGTTTAGTCGAAAATTTAGTTTTAAAATCGAACATTAATCTGTATAATGTAGAACAAAAGTTCGGCTACCTGTCTTGGAACCCGATAGCCGAACTGACCAAAACCTCTACTAAAGCAAAGTTCGACTACCTGCATCTTCGAAAACATTAGCCGAACTGCATTTCCAAATAAGTTCACTAATTAACTTAACTTAATCACTGAAATAACTAACAACTACACTAGATAATCATTGCACAAAATTAATCAGGAGGGCAATTTTGTTATTAGTATAAATATTTGGATAACGGGTGGCTTAGATTTACTTCAATATATCTTTCCCGAAATAAAACAATGGTCCCAAAAAAAAAGCCTGGTCCCCAAAAAATCATTCTTAGAAAAGAAAAGTGGACTTTATCAAAAAATGAAAACAACATAAAATAAATTAAAATAGGGATATTTTGACTTTGGTCACATAAAAGTGACCAGAGTTGCGTTTGGTCACGCCAAAATTTTAATTAGAGTTTGGGTCATGAGACCGTCATTAACCGCATTGACATTTATGAAAGTTAGTTAAATATTGAAATGATGAATACAATATTAGACTTCGATTTATTTACTAACATAGCCATTCCACTTTATGTCAAACACGTGCAGAGTGGAAAAGGGCCACGACGGCTGTGATTATTTAAGAAAAAATCCCAAATTATGTTTTAGGGTTTATTGATTTTGGTTAATCTACTCGAACTTCTCGATCTCTTGTTCATCGCCTCCCTCATCTTCGAAGTCTATAAAAATCCTAGATACATATATACAACAACCAAAATATATATATCAAAGCCTTTGTTAACTTAAGCTCATAAGTTTCGGGTATTAGAGAAAAGAGTTCTTTCAAACTCTTTTGCATCAGGTTTTCAAAATCAAAAAATTAGTTTTGAGTAATCGGTATATATACGTTTAATTACGGGAAGATACATGGTATTTTTATGGTTGTATGAGATGAGGGATTGAAAGAGAGTGGCAGAGATGGGTTCTACAAGTGAGTGGGTAATCTTTTGATTTGGTGGTGATTCATGTATAATTTAATTTCGGTTCACCATTGAATTTTTTATTTTGAAAATCAATTATGAAAGGGGGTTTGTTTGTCTTTGATTTGATGGTGCTTCATCTTCTTGATTTGATTTTCTACCGATTACGATGATTGAACAAGCTTGAATTGGCGTGAGATTAGTTTGTACCAAAGATTGGATATATTTGAAGATTGATTTGTAAATTTTTTTTCATTATGCTTATCTCAATAATCATTCATTGTTGATGGAAATAAAGAATTAAGATCAAGCAGAGAAGATTGAGTAATTTTTATATATTTTTTAAATTTTATTCTTCATATGTTCATGTTAGTACTTCGTTGTTCGTCTTTACCAGAGATGGAGATGAAGGTGGAGGTGAGTAAGGTGCGATGGTTTAGTGGTGAAAATGTAGACGGATTTGACACGTATTAACGGTAACTAACAAGGTGAAATTATTAAATTAATTATAAAAAATAAATAATTAACTAACAGTTAAACCGATCAATGACGGTCTCGTGACACAAACTCTAATTAAATTTTTGGCGTGACCCAAACGCAACTTTGGTCACTTTTTTTATGACCCAAAGTCAAAATATCCCATTAAAATATTGTCTATTGGAGTGGGATGTTTTTTTTTAATGTTGTTGGCGCTCCATTTTCCTTTGTATGTTAAACCTTGAATTGGTTAAACCAAAGTTTTGTAGTATTTGAAATTGCTGGTGAAAACTATCTCTTATCGGTGCTCGATGTTGAGTTGCATCTCGAAGTGAAAAATCTTATCATACGATCAATGGCGCGGATATTGTGTCAAGAGAACGCATTAATATTGTAACTTACTTGCGTCGTCATATTTCCAAAACCGTAAGAGATGACTTTATAAACTGTAGATATCTTACGGTTTGTGAACTTTTGATAAATAGTTGATTTCTTGGATCTAAACTTCGGATTCCTATCCAAAAAATTATGGTGATTTACTCATATGTGAGTCACAATATTAGATAATCTAATATATTCCTTAATTTTATTATTTAGGTATTCATATGTGTCCGGTTTAGTCTTTTTTGTGGCTTGTAATGATTAAGATCATGTTTCGACCTTTTTCAAGTAAAGGTTGTCTTTGTGTTGTTCTCTTGTTGGCTTGTTGGGAATAAAAAACACAGTGGGGAAGTTCTATTTTTGAACTTGTGTTTAATGACATATTTTTGTGGGGAATGTGATTATGAAAACTGAGGCTTTCCTGATAAGTTACTAGATTTATTTCAATGTTAGTTTGGCTTATGGAAACAAGCGAAGGATTACTCTGATGAATTGCTTTCTTGGTGAGAATTCAAGTTAATTCTGACCTTAGCAGGCTCATCGAAGTTAGTACTATTACTTTAGATAATCATGTTCCTGATAGGTTATTAAGTTAATTCTAATCTTAGCAATAGAAAATTAATTTGAGTAGTTATTTCTTGATAAGAAGTTATTATTTCTGATTTTGGTAAGCTTATCAAAGATGGTATATTAGACCTCCTTTAAGCTTAGACTCTTAAACGCTGAGTCGAATTAGCTGTCGTATTTCTCGAGTCTTTATCATTTTAGTGATAAAACAAAGGAGAAATATATGGAGTATATGTGATGATTCCGACCAATTGAAAAAGACATATCTAACGAAAAATAGAAGAGAAAAAAACTTATTTATTTTATGGCCTTTCTCTTCTAGTTAAAAGTCACTCAAGTTTGTTTGAAGGTTTGACTATCGCATATTAAGTGATTCTAGACTCACAAGATAAAAGTGTTGATCGTTTAGCATTAAAAAACCCTGTTTTGTGTGTTCAATCAATAATGAAATCAATGTTGTTTATAGGACTTACTTTGAAGATTGAAGACTTGAAAACTTTTCTTTGTAGTTTTGATCTTTGTGATGCTTCTTGCAAGCTTGATCTCCGGTATACACAAGTAGTTTATCTTTATATACGTAAGAGGTGTATAAGATCGAACAAACTGTCTAGTTGTGTTAATTTGCATGGATAAATATTGTTCATTAAGACATATTATTTCGATAATCATTGTCTTGATTTGATCTGTATATTAAAGAAGTTTATTGATATAAATGGAAAATCCTTTATTTTGCTTTATCATTCATCTAAACATTGGTTTGGGTAATAGATGAACAATTGTTTATTGGAACAAATTTATTCCTTTGATGTTTCGGGTTATGATCCAAAGGAGTTGATAACATGAGTTTTGATAGCAATGAATAAACTCAAGATGGCGGACTCTGTCCTGGGATTCACGTGCAGAGAGATACTGAAGGAACTAAGTAATGAAGGAGTATTTACTTGGTTTCAACTGTACGAAGTTGCGGTAGTCAATTTGTATAACAATTTAAGAAGAGCAGTTGGAAGAACTTTCAGATGAAGGTGACTTAGATATTGATAGAGATGTTGATGAGGAAATATTAGAGTATATATGTTAAGTTGATGGAACAGGTTGAAAAGTTGACGACTCCTTTTGTCACTCATTTTCTGACCCATCTCTGTCGAGGAAACAAGAAATTGAAAAAAATTTACGCGGGTCTTTTTGTTTTGAATCGCTTAAACGAATCGATCCTCAAAGATTCTGAGGAAGTGCTACATAAAAAGTCACTTGGATGTGATAATTTTTATCAAAAGTACTTTTTGTTGGAAGAGAAACTTGCAGAATCTGAAGCAAGGATTAACTCTCAACAAATTAGTTTTGAAGACAGAAAAAAACGCCTTGAGGATGATTTAACTGTTGCTTTTGATAAAATCAAGATGTTGGAAGAGGACTTGAAAAGTTCAATATTTGTTCAAAAAAATTAACCACTATGCTAGGGGCAAGTTAAAATCATCATGATACACGAGGATTGGGCTATAAGGGAATAAATGCTCCAAGTATTAGCAAAGAGGTAAAATTTGTAAAGGCTAGTGATTCTTCTCAACCAAAGGTTTCCACTGATGGCATAAGTGAAATACCTACTCTGGCAGTTAAGGATCGAAAGAGAAAATTATATCAACCTCCAAAGACAGCACACACAAATCCATGTAAGAACATTCATGTTTGTTATTATTGCGGAAATAAAGGTCACATGTAAAGGGGGTGTCGTTTTCGTATAATAAATGAGAAACTTCATGATGTGCTTTTTTAGGTACCACAAGAAGTTATGAAACCTAGATCATATGTTAAGGTTAATCCCCTTAATATTATAGGTTGCCTTTGCCCACGCCAAATACCAAGCTTGCAAGACTTGCAACTGGGTCAACATGTGCCAATATGCTTGCTAGCGGCTTTCTACCAAAGCCACGGCCAAACCATTGGCACAACCTTTAGGCAAAGGAATCAGTGTTGTGATAAACCAAGATTTGCCTATAAATGTCATACAAAGCCTTTTCACAATTGTAATTAAGGGTGCACAATGGTCGGGTTGGGTCGGTTTTAGGCCTTTTCGCGCAAGATATACGATCTATTTTTAGGTTCCTAGTGCCATTGGCACACTGCTAGCACACACTCATAGAAGCCAATATTCCTTTCCAAAAACATAATCAGTCATATTATCAAAACCATTCATGAAATAATCCAATACCCTAAAAAGCTAAGGACATCCAATATGTCTTTCAAAAAAAAAAAGAACAAGAGCCGCTCTCTTAATAGTCAACATCTTGTTCCCCTAGTGCAATCTCCTCGGCGGAAAGACTTGCATCTTTTCAACTTTTGATCTCAAAGCAAGGCCTTGTGCAATAACGTCTTGAAACGGTGTGACCAGTCACCTCACACATATCCTCGATGGAAGATAAAGACTCTTCCACACGCTTAACCAATGCAAATCGACTAGTGACTTTATTGGTTGTGGCCATATGTCCGTACTTCTCCCAGTTACGGTGTGACGCCTCGTGCTTATTTAGTCACGGAGGATCAAAAAAGGCGCCTTTAAATCGAGAGAATCATCCGCGTTTGAGCCACAGACCGCAATAACGCCCATCTCCAAGTCACGGTGGTGGTCACCAAAAACCATGACACGTGCTTACCGGACACGCTTACGAGGGAGCGCACATGATGCGCATGCCAAGATGCCATGCAATTTGTATGGCTCAAAGATTTCGTGATCAAAACCGTGTCATCTACGGTTATTCAAGCACAAGAAGTTAATCTTTCATGATGAAACAGTTATGTGAGATTCTATGTTTCTCAAGGCGTAGTCTTCTTTAATATTATAGAAACTACTACAAAGTTGTAGGCAAACCCAAATAGGATAATACCATGCTCCAACGGGATAAGCACAAAAGTAAAATTTTCCATTCATCAAACAAAGCGTGGCGCGTGCAAAGAAGAAGAAAACAAACCAAGATTTGCCTATAAAGTTTACAAATCACAATTGTAACAAGTTTACTCGTCAGACAAGTCAAGAAGCACGCACACTACCTTATCCGGGTCCCACCGCCTAGCACGGGGTTCCTAATGCTTCAATGCCGGCCCTTCCTTTGTCTCTTTGGTTTGCTATGACCTCCCGATTTGTGCAAAATGGTCGCTAAGCGTGGGACTTAATGTTGAAACAAGGGGGTTTTATCGATTGTTTCGAGTTTCCCAGCATGCTGGCACATGCCAACATAGCTAGTTTTTGTTAACGGCCACGCATGTTGGCACATGCCAACATGCTCGCTAGCTAGTTTCCTATCACTAACGCCACGCATGTGTCGGTCTTAATATTGAGCGCCACTTGCACTCAAGAGGGTGGACATCAGCGTACACTACGCTCACATTAAGAAAGCGTGAAAAGGATTACCTCCTCCCGAAAAAATAAAAAATTTATTGCAAGGATGAACAATTGATATTTGGATAAGAACTTACAAAATTAAATAATGTATAGAGAATATGTGTGGGTAGAAAAATAGATGAATTCATCAAACAAAACAAAAAGGACTCAAATGAGTATTGAGAAATAAGCCAAAGAGGCTAGGGAAAATAAACAACGAGATTAAACTTTATCTTCTGTAAAACTTAAAAGGATGGAAGGCTACTCAACAAGAACCATGAAGAAAATAAAACTTAGGGTGATGAAACCCCAAAAATAAAAATTAAACAGTTAAATTAGCAAATATGAAAATCAAACAAAACCCATTCATAACACCACTTCTGAAAAAGCGGGAGTCTAACAATCACACCCAATTAGCAATATCTATGTACAAACTCCAATATACTTTCAAGAGAATCAACTAGACAGTCAGACTTAATCTTAAGAAAAGTACATCCAAGAGTTGTATCTCTATTTCTCAATTCAATTTGAAATCAAACAAATAGGAATTTGCGAGCCCGATTGGATATAAGAAATAACCTGGATGGTATCAAAAACCAATATCCAAGCAATTGAACCGATTCGAGTGAATCAAACATTTTTGCTTCGATTGTGTCTTGTGTAGTTACATAAGATCTAAGAAATTGAATAACTCTTTAAATAGTTCATTTGAGTCATTTGAACTAGTTATGGTGAAGAAGAATATGGTTGATATGAAAGTGATCACATGGGTAACTATTTGGTTATCTATTGTTGAACCAACAAAGGTTAATGTTTGGGAACGGTTACATAAACCCAAAATTGGACATTTCATTTGTGTGTAACAAGCTAAGGTTTCGATCCAACGGTTGAGAAATATTATCTTGAATCTAATCAGGTTTTCATCTAACGGTGAATATTGAATGCTTTGTTACCAAGCTAACATTGATTGCAAACCCTGATTTGAAAGACTATATAAGGGAGAACTCTAGAAACTTGGAAACCTAATCCCCACACCTTACGTGTGATACTAGTTGCATAAGCTAGAGTCGATTCTCCTTTAACCTTGGGTTTTCTTCTCTAAACCAGTTAACGACTTAAAGACTTCATTGGGATTGTGAAGCCGGGGCCGATACTACTTTTCTTGTAGTTGTGTGATATGATCTTGTTGTTTCTATAAATGCAGTACAATTGGAATAATTGGCTTGAGATTTATATCTCCGATAGGCAAGATAGAAAAGAAATCACAAACACTTCGTCTCATCGTTTGTGATTCCGCAATATCTTTTTTCGATGCGTCGATTAAGATTATTGTGAGGTGATTGATAATACTAGGCTGTTCTTCGGGAATATAAGTCCGGGTTATCAATTGGTTCCCATTCACCTTGATTTATCAAAAGACGAAACAAAACTCGTAGGTGTATTCGTAGGATATAGATTTATCTATTACCGTAGACTTTTCTGTGTGATACAGATTTGTTTATTAAAGTCTTCGACTTTGGGTCGTAGCAACTCTTAGTTGTGGGTGAGATCAGCTAAGGGAATCAAGTACGTAGCATCCTGTTGGGATCAGATGCGTATGAGCATAACCGTACCTTGGATCAGTGTGAGATTGATTAGGGTTCAACTACAGTCCAGACCAAAGTTAGTTTGGACTAGGCTAGTGTATGTAGTGGCTTAATAAAGTGTGTGTTCAATCTGGACTAGGTCCCGGGTTTTTTTTGCATTTGCGGTTTCCTCGTTAACAAAATTCTAGTTTCTGTGTTATTTCTATTCAGCATTATATTTGTTTATATAATTGAAATATCACAGGTTGTGCGTTGTTCAATCAATTAGAATATTCGACCTTTTGGTTGTTGATTTAAATTAATTGACACTTGGATATTGGTCTTTGGTACCATCCAAGTTATCTCTCTTTGATAAAGACTCGCAGATTTATATTTGCTTGAGTAAAGATCAAATCAAGAGATTGAGATATAAACTCTTTGATATACTTTTTATCTAGATTGAGTCTGACTGTCTAGTTGATTCTCTAGAAAGCATATTGGAGTTTGTCCATACAGATTGCTAAGAGAAATATTGGGTGTGGTTGTTGTACCCCCTCTTTTTCATTTGGTATCAGAGCAGGCAAACACGTTCAAGACCTTATAAGTCTGTGTTTGTAGCGATCTGACTCTATGGACAGAGGTTCTATCTCTATTAACGTACCACCAGTCTTTGATGGCTCTAATTACTTATGGTGGAAAATTGCTATGCGATCTTTTCTTCAAGCGCGTGATTTTCAATCATGGGTATATGTTGTTAGTGGCTATGATCCTCCCATTGTGGCAGTTGGAAATGTAAACGTTCCCAAGAATATTGGTGAATACAGCCCTGCTGAGATACTTGCTGCAAAGCAAAATTCCGACGATTTGAATGCCATCATACATGCCATTACCCCAAATCTTCAGCACCATGTGTCAAATTGCACTAAGTCGCAAGAAGCTTGGGATATCTTAGAAACCGTTTTTGAAGGTAATACAGTGAAAAGGAAGCTAGGCTTCAAAACCTTAATTCCGATTGGGAAAACCTTCGTATGGCAGATGGAGAAACATTTGATGAGTTTAATCACAAAGTGTCTCGAAATTGTTAATGCATCTTTTGCATTGGGTAAGACTATGAAAAGGACACTTTGTGATGAAAAAAAGGATTCTAAGAAGCATGCCATCGTTGATGGAAATAACCTTGAAATCTCTCGAAATACGCTGGTTGGGAAGCTTAAGATCTTTGATCATGAACATTCATCCAAATTTAAGGATGTTGCGTTCAAAGCACTAAAGGACACTAAATTACTTGATAAAAGTAAAAAAGTGTATATATCTGAAGATGATAACTCTGAGACAGATTCATCAGATGAAGATCTTGAAAAATCAGTCTCGGTGATCACAAGACAGTTTAGGGATCTTCTGGTGAAGAGAAGTAAACGGTTCTCCAGAGATAAGCCTAAGGCATCAGTCAAACCTCATAATCGTGTTCCTCCTAAAAATAGGGATGCGGATGAAACTTATGACGAGGATATGCCTCGGTGCTTTAAGTGTAAAGGATTTGGTCATTTTGCAAACGAGTGCCCAAATCGTAGAAAATACTTGAGAACAAAGGTCTTGCTCTTGCAACTCTTGATAAAATGTCGACAATTTGTGATTCTAATGAAGACGAGAAATCAAGTGTTGCACTTCTTGGTGAAAATATTGATTTTGATAATTGTAGCAATACATACATCAATCTTGATATTCTTTTGAAGATAATCCAACTATCCGGAAGATAAAGTTGATCCATTCTTTGGAAACTCTATTTATAATGTTTCAGGTTCCACTATGTGCCTAGCTGCGTGCACATCTTAAAAGCCTGACTGTTATCCTAGACTGACGTGTTCGTATTGTTCTCAAAAAGGTCATGAACTTTCAAGGTGTTACAAGTACAAACACCAACTGGGGCATGTCAACAAACTTCAACGAAGAGCAAATCATTTAACAAGGAAGCTTAAACTTGCTCAAAAGACCGCTGAGGTATGTAGGATCTTATCTTCATCTAAGAAGTTAGTTTCCAAGGACAAACCAAGACCATTAGAGAAGAGAGTATGGTCGAGTCGGTTTGATAGACAGAAGTCTGAGGATTCCTCTCATGAGGAAAATGGTGGACAAATTATTGTTCACCGCAACGCAATTTAATTGTGTTGATTGATGAAAATCTTGTCTCATGTGCCTGATCAAAAGAGACAATTATTTTGTACCTCCCAGGCTTTAAGAAAAGTTTTTTTTTTCTTTTTTTAGTTTTTCCTCTTTCCTATCTTTCTACAAAAAGAGAGGGTTATGATCGTCAATTCTACTCTTTATAGGGTTGAGAGTTGGACGTGTACGAACCTGTTAAAGGTTTCGAAACCCTACATTCCTTTTCCTTCATTGAAACTCCTTTTTATCTCAAGACTACTTGTTGAGATTGTGATTTCCTCTCACAAACCCATACGTCTATGGATGCTCCAAGTGCCATGTCTTCTGATGGAAAGGATGTTAATATGATTATCAAGCCATCAATCATGAAGGAAAAAGAGAAATCTCCGTTAGCTCCGACATTGAAAAGAAAAAGAAGGAATGTGAGGAAGCCAAGGGTTGTTCCTTCAAACTCTCAGAAGTTTTCTGATGTTCTTGAAGTGTTGAAAGAGATGCGAAAGGAGATTCAACAAATAAATGCTTTTTTGTATAAGACTCATGAGATTCAGAAGGCCCTGGTTCGACATCATCAGCCAAGAAGGTTTATTGATATAAACTCCTACCTTAATGAACCTTACGTCCCAATGGTTGTTGATGACAAGGAGTTCGGGGACGATAAAGAATTCTTCAAAGTTCTTAACATCAGTAAATCTTCTATTTTTATGTTTTTGTTAGAAGAATAACTAGAGTGTGGAATAGCCATTATTGTGATTACACATAGCTATGTCCAACGTTTTCATATTCATGTTTTTAGATTTATTGGTTTAAACTCTAAATTCGTTTAGTGCTCAACATAAGACACATTAAGGAGCCTCACAGTAATACATAAAATATGGATCAGGGAAGATCAATTACTGCGGAATACACAAGGATTCATTCTATTTTCCATCACCATTTTCACAATGACAAATAATAGACATAATCCTTGAAAACAAAAGATTTTAACCTATCTTCCGTCAATGATTGACAATATAGGCTTAACTTTTGTATTTGTCAAAAGTCCATTCATTTCTTTATCAACATATGAATATCGACTTCTGAAAGACTTTACTTTTGACAAGATATGGGACAATCATAGTTCACGGACTCAAACACACATATCAAGTTGATTATTTTATGATTAGCTTTGTTGTTGTTCCGTAAGGTACTTTATGTCGAGCATTTTTGAACTAAATTAATCATCTTGTTTGGTTATTTAGTTATAACTCCATAAGTCTTCTTATGTTTGAGCGTTTTTGACTGGGTTGATTATTTTCATGATTAACTTAGTCATTTCTCCATAGACTCTCTTATGTCGAGTATGACCAATTAAATTGATTACTTTTGTGATTAGTTTGGTTGTGTATTTCGATTAGATTAATTATGGGTTCTCTTGTGATTAATCTAATTGAGTGTTTCTGAGTCTCCATAAGTTCACTTGTGTTGAGCATTACCGATTAAATTATTCATGAATTTCTTGTGGTTAATTTAATATTTTGGATTCAAATTCATACTTGTATGTGATTTGTTATGTCCAAAGAAATCCTTCTTTTTTTCGAAATTAAGGTCGCTCTTGTTGTTCTTTCGGGAATGACATATTATGGGGGAGAGTTCTTTTTCAACTTGTGCTTAATTGCCAAATCTTTGGGGAGTGCGGCTGTGGAATATTATAGGAGTTGTCTTGTATCTTTAAACTCCTTGATGAATGCATTTAGCTTCGGATTTATGATTGCATCTAAATAAGATGATATGTGTTTCTTTCTTTTGGTCATGAAATGTATCTTTCGGAAATTTCATTAGGATCCCGTTCTTTTACCTTTGCCAATTTTATTGACAAAAAGGAGGAGAATTAATATGTAGTTCACACTATAAATACATATGGTTTTCGGATCATTATGTAAGGGGGAGTGGTTTCCATGCGAGATGGAGTATTGACTAAGGGGGAGTGATACATATCACCATAGTATTGTTGTTAAAGTTGTGATACAATTGAACTTTGACGACGTGTGATGTTACTATGACACTGTACAACAATGATTGAGAACTGTTGTTTTCTTGTTGTTATAGCTACGGATTTTCAACAACGATGATGCTAAACTTACAACCTTTGGGATCATTGGAGTACTTGGAAGTGACAAAGATTTGAGTAATGTTGAAGATTAGTGATAGAAATTTAAATAGTGGTAAATAGAGTTGTCGTTCAATCGGACTTGTTGAAATCGATTTTAGGATTTAATAAACTAAAATAAAAGAAAAATATATACAAAATATTGTCACATAATATTAGGAATAACCAAGACACTGATTCCACATGAATAAATTATGGTAAATAAGCCAAAACTCTAATTATCTTTTAAGTCCCTTATTTCTTAATTCACATATAATCAGACAAATTCTCAAAAATTAATTGTATCCCCTAAGCATAGATTATTTTAATACAAAGCATAACCTATCTAATTGAATCACAACTAATGAAGGAAATTATGCAAACAATTAAAAACTCTGCAAAAGCAGTGATTGAGTGAATCATAAATTATAAATTAGAGAAAATAAATAATTACCAATTATTCATGCGTAAGTAGCTTCCTCATTGCCTTGGTTGTGGGAGAATTAGCTCATCATCATGTTGGAAACACGCTCAAAAATTATTTTTATTGCTCAAAGTGTTTACAAATGATGAAAATGGGAGAAATATAATGAAAACCGGGTTTGTAACAGTTATATTTGTTACAAACCGAATTTTTCTGAAGAACGATAAAAGCTTCTTGTCATCAGTATATTGTTGCTTTAAGACTGTCTCCTGAACTACGACCCTCAGCTGTGAGTCGTTATCACTGTAGCATGAACGACTGTTCTTAGGCGTCCAATGTTCTTCGTGTTCTTCAATGGCAGCAGCAGCAGCAGGTTTCTCTGGTGATTAATCTTTCGCCTCTGTGATGCTCTGTAATCTCCCAAACTCCCCGTCCCCACTCTATGACACCCAAACAACCTTTATATACTCGACAGGACCAAGAATATCCCCTCATTACTCCGAAAAATCTTTCCATAGCTCGACATTAATAAAAATATTCTCGGGAATATTTTCTTCCCTATTTTACCTCCTCATGATGTTTTCTCGTGACATAAGACTCCCAACACGTTGAGTAACCATCCAGAAGTAGTATAACACGGAGCACGCACACGAAAATCTCTCGACCACTGATGAGTGCCAAATATTGCATATTTATACACCTTTTTATTGGCATTTTACTCATTTTTTGTGCTCAAGAATCAGATATTATTCCAGATTCTGTATTTTCTTTGTTTTCAAGAATAAATATTTGTACTAATTAACTTTGTGTTTTTAGGTAATAAATAAAGCTCGAGAAACCGAGGAGCCCAAAGAGCGAAGAAGTGGAGTCGAGCATTTATGAAGCAGAAAGCCAAAGTTCGCCGCAACGGTTGCAACCCAACAAGTAGCAACTCATCTACAAGACATGGGCTTGAAAGGCCGTGACCCGGATGTCTCTTCCGAGACGTTGAGATTTCTTTCTCCCCTCATCCAACGGTGAGATGCTTCCACGTGCATCGAAGATCATTTGCTCCCGCGCTACACCAGATCACACCAAAACCGCCTACCTCCCTCGGCCGTTCGGATCGTAGCCGCATCATCCAACGCTCGCTCGGCTGTCTCATCGCCCCGTAGCCGCACCCGCCTCACAAGCAAATCTACCTAACCCTATACCCTAATCGACTCTACCATTTCCCTTCCTCACCTTCTCTTTCCTCTCCCACGAGCAAACCCTCACCTCCACCTCCTTCTTTCGTGCAGAGCCATCATCAACACCATCTCCTCACCTCGTCATCACCAACAACTCCTCTAGCCTCTGCTCCACCACTCTCTCTCTTATTTATCTTTTTTATTTCTCTTCAACCTAGAAGCTAGGTTAAAGATAAATAGAGTTAGGAGTTTCAAAACTCCATTAATGTTCGATTCGGAGGCAAGGCAACATTGCAGGTTTGGATCAGTTTGGTTAACTAGAAACATTTTGTGAGTTATAAATTGAACTTTTGATGTAAGAAAGACGGGTTTAGTTTCAATTTAGGGTTCTTAGTTTAGTTTGCTTTTGAATTTTAAGTTTTAACATGTTTATTATGATTTTACCATAGCTAGGATTGATATGAAACCCTAATTGAATGTTAAAGTTTCAACTTGAATTGATTTGCTCTTGTATGCTTTAATTTATATGATAAGCTTAATTCTTAAATATCATTGCTCTGCTCTCAAAAGTGAGTGCCTTGTACTCATTGTAGTTAGGCTTACATTGCATTGAGAGTGTTGCAGCCCTAGTTTTATGCATTTTGGCTAACTCTCTTGACTAGTTGTTCTTGAATAGACAACTAGTGCTCTAGTTTAGCACATTATTGTGAATTAAATCATTTATGGTGGTGAAAAGGTAAGAGATATAGTTGTCACACTATCTTCAATTGCCCCAAGGAGCAATAGCAATCAAGTTAGTTGAAGCTCATAACTTGAAACAGGGGTGGATTTGATAATCCTAGTGTGTCTTATCATCAATTCTAGTTTTCCAAGTAGTGTCACAACATCACTTAGTCTTCAAGACTTTAAACAAAAAAACTTTGTATCATCATCACTTACCCCGAATTCAGTCAAGAAAGCTTAGAACAACATAGCACACCCTAGTTCCCTGTGGAAAGACTGCTTGCCATCTTTGCCTTCTAGCTCTGTGTCCGTAGAACATAGGAAAAGCATATTTATTTTGCTATCAACCACACACTCAGAACTCGATCGGAAAACCCGAGAGACTCTGTTTTCTTCCATGCGAGAATCTAGCCAAAGTTAGTCGAGCAAAAAGCCTATACCAGCCCTGTTTAGCCAAGAGGAACAAACCCAATTAATTCCAGCCCTTTAGTCTCACCGAAACAAGCTTAAATTGTCGACCCTAAATCTGCCAGGCGAGAATTGTTTTTCCCGCCAAAACCAGCAATTTGAAATGGTGAAGATTACCTCCCCCTAACAGTGATGGGGGTGCGAATAACAGCTTCCTTAAGGGGTGTCCTGGGGTTCCCCTTATCCAAAATGAGGGTGCCTTTAGTACTTTTGCCCAGGGGTCCAAATAGCACTTTTTGAGCAACTTTTTCCACACAAGCGTATTTCTCCAAAAACACCTACACAAACATAAAAACACCATAATAAGTACAAAATAAAGCACTAACAATAGAGACACCGAGGACAATTCAGACAAAAAAATGTGTATATCAATTAGGCAAGTGGAATAGGAGCTACAAAAGTTAATTTATTTATTTTTTGTATTCCATATGTATTAATAGTTTTGTCACTAAAATTGACAAAGGGGGAGATTGTTAGAGCATTGCTCGGTCAAACTCGCATGCGTTGCTATCTCAAGCATGTTTGTCAATGTTAGTGATCAAAACTATAAGTCTTGATTTCTAGCTTATTATAGCTAAAGGTCTAGGACTAGGATAGAAAGTGTTGTTGAGCTGAAGAATCCATGGAAATCATCATACAAGACGAAGGACTCACTACACCATTTTAAGGGATTTGTAACCCAGTTTTGCAACGGCACTAGCGTTGTTGCGAAATTTCTGTTGCTAATCTTCGTTGCTAATTTTTCGCAACGGCGAGTATCTGTTACGAATTCAGCAACCGTTCCACCAAAGTTGCGAATAGCAACTCTTCTATATTCAAGCGTGCGAATCACGCGTGTGGTCGGGAACACTAGGAGTAGTAAATACGCCCCAGTCAAACCACGGTCAAGCCTTCCTCTTTTTTTTTCCACCCTTCAGCCCAATCTAACCTATACCCTGCCTTACGAGCAGCTTCTTCTCATTTTATCTCCGCCACACTCTTTCCTCTCTTCTCCTCTCCTATATCCATCTCCATATCCATCTGCAAAACTCTTTCCTGTCTTCTCAATCTCTGATCTCTTTCATCGTAAAGAACATCATCTCTCTTTCAGCACTAAAACAACAGAGAGGTATATAGGGTTTCAGCTTATTCTATTCTTCCAGGTTATCGATTTAAGTTTATCGAATCCTAGGGTTACATTTAAGTTTATAGATTTTAGGGTTTAATCTTTGATTTCATTTTAATTTCATTTGTGAATCTGTTTTTTTTTTTTCGATTTCAGGTTTTCAATTTATTATTTCTCTTTCGGTTTTAGGGTTTCATAGATTAGATTAGATTGAAGAAAAAAGATGTTGAAGAAGAATAATAATAAGAAGATTATGAGTTTGATAAGAGCAGTGATATCATATACAATGTTTGTGATTTCAATTGCAACTCTTCTTTCTGTTCATCTTCATATCTTTGTATATTCTAAAGTTCCTGTCTTCTCTGATCCTACTTCTTACAAGCTCCCATCGGTAAGAATCCTTCTTTGAATCTCTCATTTCTATCCTTCTTCTAGGTTTTTATTTTGAGATTTTATTTTTTTTTCTTTTTTGATTTCAAAAAAACCCTTCATTTTTTATCTTAAAATCATTACTTTATCTTATTGGTCGAGATTGAATCGATCTTTGGTAATGCAGCAACATGAAATCGGGCATCATGGGATATCGACAGTTCATGTTTTCACTCCTTTAGATTTGACAGCTGAATACTGCAAATCGGAATGGGGATATTGACAAGCTATGGAAGGCTCCACAGAACAAGGATTTTGTGCCCTGTGCTGATCCCAGTCCAGATTATTCACGTAAGTAACCTCAATTTTTGTTTAATACTTGTGTTTGATTCTGCTGTGTAGTTCAATTTTGTTGATATATGATTTTTTTGTTTTTGTTTTGCTTTTGGTTGATTGATTCAGTTCCCACAGTTCGAGTGGTTATTTGCTTGTTCATACAAATGGTGGGCTCAATCGGATGAGATTTGAGGGTCTTGGTGATGCACATGCACTTGTATAATATGTATGTGTTGAGATAGGAGTTAAGAATGTGGCTATGTTATCAATCTTTCAAAAACTATAAACATACACTTCATTGCTATATAAATTTGGTTGGCTTTAAATCAATCAGTATTTTTGAGTTGCTATTTGAAATAGCAATACTGGCACTGAAATCGTACAATGCCATTATTTTTCTCTCGTTCTTTGTTTAATATTATGCTGTGAAGAAATGATGTTTGGTAGTCGGTCAAGCCTTTCATTAACCTTTACAAAGAAATGATATTTTACATATTTGGTTGAAAAACCACTTCTAAGCTTTCACAGGCCATGTAGCCCATGAAGGGCCATCAGTATTCGTTGTAGTATCTTTATCCTCTCTTATTTGGAACTGACCACAATCTCAATTGTCACATGGCAGATATGCGACATGGTAGCAGTTGCTCGTGTTATAAACACAACTCTTGTTGTTCCAGAACCTTATAAAAGATCATTTTGGCAAGATACTAGGTGAGAGTTCTCATGTTCTGCTCCAAGCATTTTTTACGAGATGGTAAAGTAACTGATACCTGAAACTATTTTATTTTTTCTGAATTGCAGCAATTTTCAGACGTTTTTGATCTTAATCATTTCGTAAGTGCTTTATCTAATGAGGTCAAGATCATAAAAAAGCTACCAAAGGAACGCTCTGCTACCCAGAGCTTGATTAAGCATTTTAGAAGGCTGAGTCGGGTATAGAATACTACAAAGATAAGATAGCTCGCATGTTGGAAGATTACCATGTGTGTTCAGTTGGCTGCTTTTGTTGTAAATAGATTGATATAACTGAATCTAAACTGGATATCTTTTTTTACATAGATTATTCGAGCAGAAAAATCCAATTCTCGCCTCTGCAAATAATTGTGTTCAATAGTGTTTTGATTTGCAGACATCACGTCTATAAGATCATTGCAATCCAACCTAACTATTTGAATCCTATTCAACTAAAGAATCGTATTTTGTGAACAGGTTGGAGCTCCTGCTCGTGTTGGGCTTGTTGCCCCAATTGATGTTGTTGTTCCACCTGGCAATACTGGGTTGGATCCATCCCAGACATCCATCTTTCAGGTTTGCTATATAGTTTGTCAGTTTTTTTTGAACATAATTTCAAAGTTGGCGTATACTGACAACCTTTTATCAACAGGTTCTTAACATCCCAACCAAGATTAACAAGGGTACAGTCAAAATCATCACCCATGTTGAACTTATTAAGAAGGAAGAGAAGGTCGGATCTTCTGAGGCTGCTTTGCTTGCTAAGTTGGGTATCAGGCAATTTTCATATGGTCTTGTTGTCATCTGTCTATGACAATAGTTCGGATTTTCATTCCCGAGGTTCTTGATCTTACTAATGAAGACTTGATGGGGAAGTTCATTCTTTTGGTGTTTCCATGGTTACTTCCTTATCTCTGGATATTGCATACGCCACTCTTGCTTCTTTGCTCCTCACATTTTCATCAATGCATAAAAGAACCTTTTGGTTGTTGCTCTTGCCACAGAGTACTCATTCCCTCAGGCTGAGCAAGTGAAGGAATATTTGAAGGTTCGAGTTTTTGGTTTATAGTGATTTTTAAATGATTTGAAGGTTCGAGTTTTTGGTTCAAGTTCGCTGCTGCCGCTCCATCTGCTGCTTCTGGTTTAGCTGCAGACCTCCGGATATTCAGAAGCTTCGTTGCCGTACTCTTTATGGTTCCCTTCTCTTTTCCCCTCGGATTGAAGCTATGGGAACGGTAATTGAGTATATGGCTGTAAGGATTGCTGATGGATATTTCCTTTATTAGCTGTTGGTGGAGAGAATGAGATCCTCTGGAGACATGACAAGGGCAGTTGAGGGACACAGCTATTTTCTGGGGCATAGAAAAATATTTTCTCTAGACAGGTAACAAGACTCCACCTCTAGGCGTATAATTTGAACTATCTTAACAACTTATTGTTGCTAAAATATTTTTTCCTCCCACTTATACCAGAGAGGCGCTCGTGCATCTGTTTGATAGAGTAGAGCGAGGATCACTTAAGGAGAGAAGATGTTAGGTGATGAAATTCGGAAATCCATAGAAGACGGTGAAGAGTTTTTCTGTTTCTGAACCTTCATACTTATTGAAAAACAATGCATAGTAAAACAATAGTACACGTATTTTATGATGGGCTTATTATACATGGTGTGGCTCAAGGATTGTAACGGCATATCCATGATCTGCTGTTGTAAGCACTCTGTAGCTTCAAAAATCTACTGGAATGAAAGATTGTGTTTCCCACGAATATGATTTTTCTCTTGATCTCTCCAGAACTCAGACCGCTGTGGCATACCTCCTAAATAATTTTTTATAATATCAAGATTTGACCTGCTACACATCAGTTATCTGTATGATTGCATAATATGATTCGCCTTATCTGATCTGCATTCTGTCTAATTCACTATATTATCACATGATAGAGGATAGTGAAGAACTGCGGCACAATTTATCAATCTGTATCATTACATACTGAAGGACTGCAGCACAGTTCAATCTAATCTAATTTATTAGTTTGTGCGCAGGTTAATTGAGTGATGCTCTGTTGTCAGATCAGAAAGGTTGGAGAACAAAGCAGCCATTAGGTCCCTTAGCAGTTGCAAGGTTTGTAAGTTTCTATGTAGTATCTCCTTATAGTGATTTAGGTTGGAAGAACTTACGAATTTCGCAAGTTTCTATGAACTGAACTTAGGAACTTAGTGAGTTTCTATGTATACACTAGTTTGTTGTGATACTTGTATACATTTGTATCAAATACTCATACTTTTTGTTAACTTCAATTGAAGAATCATTTTTTCGTAACATAATACAGTTTTGTATCTTATTGTGATTCTTAACAATATAGTTTTGTATGTCCATTGAATGACATTAGTGACTACTCAAGGAACTGGTGGAACTTCATCGACTAAAAGGTATGTGGAGACTTGAACTTATCTGTCACTCAAAAGTCTATTTACTCTATCTACTATTCTTAAGACAAAAGTCGTTTTGATATATAGACTTTTATTATACACATTTGCTATTTCGAGCCGATTTTATCTCGCCTATCTATTTCTCGAAATATGTGTTGGTAAGCTTTCGCTTTAGCTAAATTCATCTTTACCTAGTGACGAATGTCATGTTATGTTTCAATCACTTTGAAAATTGCTTTGACGAAAAATGGTCTATGAATAACGGCTATATAATGTCCTCTGAGAATGTTTCAATGATTGAAATGAGAGTTTAGATTACATAACCATTGGTAGGATATAAGCATTTTTGTGGAAACACATATATGTATAAGTCCTTATTCCTTGAACCAAAGTTTGCGAACTTTGTTGATCAAGAGAAACGGAATGTGGCGTGAGCCAAGTCCGCGAACTGGCGGAAGTTCTCGACCCGAGAATTTCTGCTGGAGTTTGTGAACCCAGTCCGCGAACTTGAGTAGGTTATATCTAAAATCGGTTGTTCTTGAACTCATGTTTATATAAACTAAGGAATGCTTTTGCAAACCGTGGTTATAAAGTTCATGAATCGATTTGAGTGAATCAAACCATTTTTGCTTCGATTGTGTCTTGTGTAGGTACATAAGATCTAAGCAATTGAACAACTCTCTAACTAGTTCATTTGAGTCATTTGAACTAGTTATGGTGAAGAAGAATATGGTTGATATGAAAGTGATCATATGGCTAACCATTTGGTTAACTATTGTTCAACCAACAAATGTTAATGTTTGGGAACGGTTACATAAACCCAAAATTGGACATTTCATTTGTGTGTAACAAGCTAAGGTTTCGATCCAACGGTTGAGAAATATTAGCTTGAATCTAATCAGGTTTTCATCTAACGGTGAATATTGAATGCTTTTTTACCAAGCTACCATTGATTGCAAACCCTGATTTGAAAGACTATATAAGGGAGAACTCTAGCAACTAGGAAACCTAATCCCCACACCTTACGTGTGATACTAGTTGCATAAGCTAGATTCGATTCTCCTTTAACCTTGGGTTTTCTTCTCTAAACTAGGTTAACGACTTAAAGACTTCATTGGGATTGTGAAGCCAGACCGATACTACTTTTCTTGTAGTTGTGTGATCCGATCTTCTTTGTTTCTATAAATGCAGTACAATTGGAATAATTGTCTTGAGATTTATATCTCGGATAGGCAAGATAGAAAAGAAATCACAAACACTTCGTCTCATCGTTTGTGATTCCGCAATATCTTTTTTCGCTGCGTCGATTAAGATTATTGTGAGGTGATTGATAATACTAGGCTGTTCTTCGGGAGTATAAGTCCGGGTTATCAATTGGTTCCTATTCACCTTGATTTATCAAAATACGGAACAAAACTCTAGGTGTATTCGTAGGATACAGATTTATCTATTACCGTAGACTTTTCTGTGTGATACATATTTGTTTATTAAAGTCTTCGACTTTGGGTCGTAGCAACTCTTTGTTGTGGGTGAGATCATCTAAGGGAATCAAGTATGTAGCATCCTGTTGGGATCAGAGGCGTAGGAGCATAACTGTACCTTGGATCAGTGTGAGATTGATTAGGGTTCAACTACAGTCCAGACCGAAGTTAGTTTGGACTAGGCTAGTGTTTGTAGCGGCTTAATACAGTGTGTGTTCAATCTGGACTAGGTCCCGGGGTTTTTTTTGCATTTTCGGTTTCCTCGTTAACAAAATTATGGTGTTTGTGTTATTTCTATTCCGCATTATATTTGTTTATATAATTGAAATATCACAGGTTGTGCGTTGTTCAATCAATTAGAATATCCGACCTTTTGGTTATTGATTTAAATTGATTGACACTTGGATATTGGTCTTTGGTACCATCCAAGTTATCTCTTTTTGATAAAGACTCGCAGATTTATATTTGCTTGAGTAAAGATCAAATCGAGAGATTGAGATATAAACTCTTTGATATACTTTTTATCTAGATTGAGTCTGATTGTCTAGTTGATTCTCTAGAAAGTATATTGGAGTTTGTTCATACAGATTGCTAAGCGAAATATTGGGTGTGGTTGTTGTACCCCCGCTTTTTCAATGTACATGAGGTGATCAAATCCAATATTACTATTGCTGCACTTGTTTAGATCAAATACAATGTTGATGTTGCTCTTGTTTTAGAGAAAATCCAATTTTGCATGACAAGGTCTTTTTGTTTACTTGTTGGCTTGTTGTTGTTATCTTCATGATTTTCTATCCGATCTGTGTTTAATAATGAGAACCCTAATGGATCTAAGTTAATTGTACAGACAGGTTAGCTGTTGCAATGACAGTTCCTTCTTAGGATACAATTCCTTATTTAGGATAGTTACTTTATTTATTATAACCTATAATTAGTTTGCGTATTTTCCTTAATTGGAATTGCTTGTTACACAAGCTAGTTTAGTTATAAATACATAGAACTCGAGTTTGTTTAAGCATTCAATTAATATACAATTATTTTTCTTTTAATCTTTGCTATTCTGAGGTTGCTTACCCCAAATCAAAAGGGTTATTTCTTGATTTTCTAAAGTTTTGTGTTACTCATCTCTTGGTTAGGTTTAGAACCCTAACATCTGGAACCAGAGCAGGTTTGGTTGTTCTAAAAAAAATCAGATTTTTTTTTTCTTTCTTCATCTGTTCATCATGACAATCACAGAAGAGGTTAATAAGATCACTACTACGATGAATACCCTAAACAAGACAGTTAATAAGTTTATGAAGGTTCTTGCTGATAATCATGAAGAGGAAGAACAATCTAAAGCAACAACTATGGATGCCTTGCTTACTAAGCTACAGGAATCCAATACTGCCAATATGACTCTATTATTGGAATCTCATAAGAAGGATATAGCTACAATATTACAAGCATTCAAGCAGGAATCAACTACGCTTGCAAACACTATGGCCAGGAATACGACATCACTCCTCTTGGCTCGTTTTCCTCTTAATACACCTCCACCTGGTTTTATGGCTTCTTCTAGCAACAATGGTACACATGGAAACAATGGTGCGCTTGGTTCCACTGGTGGTATTAACTTTACAAATAATATTTCTCCTCTTCGAGCAGCACCCATCAATTTTAAGTTCCCTACTTTTGGTGGAAAAGATCCAGCATGATGGATTTTTCAAGCTAATCAATACTTCAATCCACATAATATTGTTGAAGCTTACAAAATATCAATTGCTACTGCCCACTTTAAGGGAGAAGAAAATGCTTGGTATAGATGGGTTCAAGGCAAGGTAACAGACGCTACTTGGTTGCAATTTTGCTCTCTTATTTGTGATCGTTTTGCAGATACAAAGTTTGCCAATCCTCGTATGGATTTATCCACAATATCTCAAACTGGTTCAATACGTGAACACATTGCAAAATTCGAATAAATTTTGAATTTTGTAACTGATTTACCCGAAGAGCATATTATTGATCTTTTTATTCGATCCTTAAAAACTGAGATTCGATCTGTTGTTGAAGTGTTGGAGCCTCAAACTTTGTCAATGACTTTCAAGAAAGCTATTAAGTAGGAAGAAGTTTTACAATCAAATTCTTCTTTCTCCAAGACTTTTGCTCGTCCAAATACTTTCCGACAGATCCTTAATTCAACTGGTGCGCAACAACGCAGAAATACTATTCCTCCTGGAGCCAAACGATTAACTTTATAAGAGCAACGTACAAGAAGAGATCAAGGTCTTTGTTTCAACTGTGATCAGTTTTACAAACCAGGTCATCTATGTGAAAAACCTAAACTACTTATTTTGGAAGGTGCCCCAGAAGACTCTGAAGAAGATATTGAACTCATTAACGAGACACATGCAGCTGCCATTAATGAAACTGATGTTTCTTGTCCAAAAGAACCTGAAACTACTATTTCATTAAATTCTCTTTTGGGTTCTCCTTTTCCCAATACAATAAGAGTTCAAGGGTTTATTAAAGATCAGCTTATTACATTTCTCATCGATTTTGGATCAACCCATAATTTCTTATATCCAATAATTGCTAGGAGATGTGGGTTTGTTGATCAATTTAGTGGTACTTATATCCGTGTAATGGTGGGTGATGGTGGATTTCTTGAGACTCAAGGATCATGTGCAAATATTCCGTTTAGGTTGCAAGACTATAGCTTCTCTACGAATTTTTTTCTCTTACCAGTCAGTGGTTGTGATGCAGTTCTTGGGGTTCACTGGTTGAGAACTCTGGGAAATATTTGTTGGGATTTTTCAACACTACATATGCGATTTAACTCAGATGATCGGGATTATCTTCTTATTGGTAATAACTCAACATCAGTTATGTTGCTCGACAATATCTCAATGCAGAAACTCATTCATCGGGAACATCAAGGTATTATTCTACAATTGGTTTCTACCTATGATTCTCTCACAGATACTTCTCACGTACCTATTGAAATTTCAGAACTTCTATCTAGTTTTTCTGATATTTTTTGCACTCCTACTTCTTTATCGCCTTCAAGATCACATGATCATCATATTCCTCTACTGCCAAATACTACTCCAATTAATGTGAGGCCATATAGATACCCACATTTTCAAATAGAGGAAATTGAGAAAATTGTGAAAGAACTTCAAACAGCAGGGTTCGCTAGACACAGCTCTAGCCCTTATTCTTCACCAATACTATTAGTACGCAAGAAAGATGGTACTTGGCGTATGTGTGTCGACTATCGAGCATTAAATAAGGTTACTGTGAAGGATAGATTTCCCATTCCTGTGGTTGATAAATTGATTGATGAGTTACATGGTAAAAAAGTTTTTACTAAGGTGGATATGCATTTTGGATATCATCAAATAAGGGTTTATGGCTCAGACATTGAAAAAACAACTTTCAGGACTCATGATGGCCATTACGAGTTTCTAGTAATGCCATTTGGTTTATCTAATGCTCCTGCAACATTCCAGAGCTTAATGAACCATATATTTCGCCCTTATCTTCACAAGTTTGTTCTTGTGTTTTATGATGATATACTGATATACAACAATTCCATGACAGAACATATTCAACATTTACAACTTGTATTTCAACTACTCATGGCAAACAAGTTATTCCTCAAAGAATTTAAGTGTGATTTTGCTAAGTCATCAATTAGTTATCTTGGTCATATTGTTTCTGTTGATGGGGTTGTCGTAGAACCTGACAAGATTTCAACCATTACCAATTGGCCCATTCATTCTACAATTAAAGATCTCAGGGGATTTTTGGGTTTAGCAGGATATTATCGCAAATTTGTGCGTGACTATGGAAAAATTAGTGTTGCATTGAATAAACTCTTGAAGAAAGATTCTTTTACTTGGAGTGATGAAGCTACACAAGCTTTCAAAAAGTTAAAATTAGCATTAACAACTACTCCTGTCTTAGCATTGCCAAATTTTTCTAAAGAATTTTATTTGGAATGTGATGCTTCTGGAAATGGTTTAGGAAGAGTGCTAATGCAATCTGGTAAACCTATTGCATTCTATAGCAAACCATTATCAGGAAAAAACTTGAATTTTTCAGTCTATGATAAGGAGATGTTAGCTATTGTTTCTTCAGTGCAAAAGTGGAGACCTTATTTATTTGGCCGTCACTTTAAAATTTACACAAATCATAGAAGTTTAAAATATTTCTTGGAGCAAAAGTTATCTTCTATTGAGCAGCAAAAATGGTTATCTAAACTGATTGGCTATGACTATGTGATTATTTATTGAAGTGGAGATTCAAACAAAGCTGCAGATGCACTTTCAAGATTAGCCGAATCTCATTTATTGGCAATCATTGCTCCCATGTTTGAGGGAATTCATGACATCATTGTCGAATGTTATCATGATACTGAATTAAGTGCTCTTATAAATAAACTTCAACAGTCTACAAATGTAGAGTCCAAATATTCTTATACTGATGGTATTCTTCGCTACAAATGGCGCATTGTGGTATCTCATTCCTCTGTTTGGCGTATTAAATTACTTCATGAGTTTCATTCTTATCCTCTTGGTGGTCATTTTGGGTTTATACGTACATTCAAACGCCTGCAGCTCAATTTTCACTGTAAAGGTATGAAACAAACCATCAAAGAATTTATTAATCAATGTGATATTTGCCAACGCAATAAATCAGAAGCTCTAGCTCCTCCTGGACTTTTACAACCTCTACCAATACCTAAGGATGTTTGGTTAGATATTTCTATGGACTTTATTGATGGATTTCCCAATTCCAATAGAAAAAACTCTATACTGGTTGTTTTCGATCGTTTAACTAAGTAAGCTCATTTTATACCGTTGTCACATCCTTATTATGCAAGCACCATCGCTGATGTTTTTGTGAAAGAAGTAGTTCGACACGGTATGCCCAAGACAATTACAAGTGATAGGGATCCAATATTCATGAGCAATTTTTGGGAAGCTTACTTTGTATTACAACACACTCAACTGTGTATAAGTTCAACATATCATCCACAAACTGATGGTCAAACAGAAGTGACAAATAGAACATTGGAGTGTTATTTGAGATGTTTTACTGGAACTAAACCAAATGATTGGTCCAAATGGCTTCCATGGGTAGAATGGTGGTACAATAAAATTCATCACTTAGCAATCAAAATGAGTCCATTTGAAGCATTGTATAGTCCTCCTCCTCCAACAACCTCAGCTTATTTACCAGGCTCTACTACTGTCAATGATGTACAACTCAATTTAAAGGCTAGAGATCATACTCTGAAACTTCTGAAATCTCATCTAGCTGATGCTCAGACTCGGATGAAAACTTATGCAGATTCTCATCGTACAGAGAGAACCTTTGAGGTTAATAATTTTGTTTATCTTCGTCTGCAACCTTATAGACAAACAACGGCAGCAAATCAGTCTTTTTCCAAGCTTTCACCAAAATTTTATGGTCCATTTCGAGTTTTGGAGAAGATTGGCATTGTTGCTCATAAACTTGAATTACCAGCTGCTAGTCGCATTCATCTAGTGTTTCATGTTTCTCAATTTAAACTTAAGCTGGGATCTGCTACAACTATTGAACCGATTTTGCCTTCTGTTATTGACTATGATAAATGGGAAACATATCTTATCTTGGAGCGCAAGATGTACAAAAAGGGAAGTTATGCTGGAACCAAATGGTTGGTGTAGTGGAAGAATCATTCAAAAGAAGATGCGACTTGGGAGGATGCTGATGAACTTATTGCTCGTTTTTCTGCATTTCAGGCTTGAGGACAAGTCATTCTTCAAGCGGGGTGGGATGTTGGAATGCCAGTTCCTTCTTAGGATACAATTCCTTATTTAAGACAGTTACTTTATTTATTATAACCTATAATTAGTTTGTGTATTTTCCTTAATTAGAATTGCTTGTTACACAAGCTAGTTTAGTTATAAATACTTAGAACTCGAGTTTGTTTAAGCATTCAATTAATATACAATTATTTTTCTTTTAATCTTTGCTATTTTGAGGTTGCTTACCCCAAATCAATAGGGTCATTTCTTGATTTTCTTTAAGTTTTGTGTTACTCATCTCTTGGTTAGGTTTAGAACCCTAACATTAGCTAAATAGGCTAGAAAACCCAAGGCTACATATTTCGATTTTTTTAATGCGAAAACCTCGTAATTAAACTCTCTTAGAAGAGGGCATATAATTTTCTCCCCTTACTTTCTTAAATATGTCAAGCGCTATGTTGTAAAAGGCACCCTAAGAGTTCTAGGCGCACGATTCGCTCGCCTAGTAAAAATCCCAAGGCGCCAAAATGTCAGAATATTTTGTGTTTTCTAATTTTTCCTCTAGGCACCTCACCTCGCGCCTAATTACAACATAGATCAAGCGAACTAAAAGTATGATAATTAAAACCCTAAGTTGTTTTATGTAATTTACTCTATTAAACCTAAGTTGTCGTATGTAAATGAAACTCTCGTTATTAAACCAGTTATGTAATTTTCTCCCTTAAGTTGTTTTATGTAATGAAAACCCTAAGTTGAGCCTAAACTCATTGGGTAAATTCTACGGTAGTAGCTCATGTTTTATGAATCTAACACTATCCACTTACGTGTGGATATATTTTTTCAATTGTCAAGACCTGTTCTGTCAAACCTCAAATGCCTCAAACTGAGTCATGTTACACTAGTTTTACATATGTCTATGTGTTGCCATTTTCTTATTGGTTCTGGTGTAGGTTAGCAGGATTGACAGACTGTCTAGTGTACGTTAGTTTTCCACTCACGGATATTTATTTCCTACATTTTTGTTAGTGTATTTGTAAGAGAGAGAATAATCACTTCCTCTATTTTATGTTTCGGCAACTGTGATTTACTATTCATTGTTTATGCTTTCTTTGCTATTTTTTTTGTAAATCTTTGTAATTACACTTGTTTTCTATTTTGTAGATATTTTGGAGTCATGTGATGTGAAATGAGAAAAACTTGGAGTCATGTGATGTGAAATGAGAAAAACAGCCTTGGATGTTGATTGCTCAAAGCGCAATAGGAATCAAGCCTATATTGATAGGGAGCACAAATTACTGAAGCATCCAGACTCTTCTGATCAGGGCCACCTCTGTCAGCTTATAATCCTAACACTAGGTCGTGACAAAGCAACTGCCGGCTAAGGAATTACTAAGTCAAGAAGAAACCATTGACGTTGAGAGTGAAGGAAGAGGATTAAAGGCAGTCATTAAGTTCGGTGATCAGAGTTAAGGAATGTGTTGCCAAGAATGAGCTGGTTCTGCATTTAGTCAAGGACTTGGACAAGTTCTCAGGCGAGAACAGTCAACGGACCTGATGTTATGGCATTTGTGGTCAGTAAATGGTGAAGACCGATAGCGAGTTAGAGGTCTGAGAATGGTTTGGATTCGTTGGGTGTGTATGAAATTTGAATTATGTGCTGGGAAGGAGTTGATATGTCATCTCCAGTATACAAGTAGTACCTAGCGATCACCAGTGAGCAAGACGCCTATAAACTGTTCGAGCAAAAGTCTGAACCACTTGCAAGCTGTGTTTCGCTAGGTTAGTTATGGGTCGATGCTGAGTACAGAGGTACGTGACTGCGGATAGGACTCGATAAGATGCTGAGAAGAATAAGGCTACAAATAGTTCAAGTTTTGGGGTTGGTTGGTTCGTATTCAGCCGGAAGGTCAGTAGACGAAGGAGCTATGTAGCTGGTTTGCCGCGAGTTTGTGGGCTGCGTGCAAGAGTTTTGGCAATGGCTAGGACTTATTTTAGAAGTTGAGAAACATGGAAACAATGGCCGACAGGATAGGGAACCTTGGGATAGATTCTGAGCAGAGAAAATAGCAATAGACACTGATTTTTGCCGTGACCTTTGTGCCACCTTAAACTTTCTGCCGTGCTCCTTGATCAGTGATGTTTCCTTAATCAGTGGTTTCCTTATTTGATAGGACTTTGAACTGTACAAACACCCGCGGTATCAAAAGATTTAAGGTGGCTGATCGCCAATCAAATCCAATATTGCTATATTGCTTTAACGGGCTTCTTCTTTCTTTGCACTTACTAGTACAGGAGGTGATATTGCTGCTGCTGCACTTGTTTAGATCAAATCCAATATTGCTGCTGCACTGCACGTCTGCACGTGTTTTAGAGCAAATCCGCGTGACAAGGTCTCTCATTAATAATTATTCACTTGTTGGCTTGTTGCTGCTATCTTCATGATTTTCTATCCGATCTGTGGTTAATAATGAGAACCCTAATGTATCAAAGTTAGTTGTGCAGATAGGTTAGCTAAATAGGCTAGAAACCCCAAGGCTATCATATTTTGACTTTTTTTTTTTTATGCGAAAACCTCGTAAAAGGCGCACTAGGCGTTCTAGGCGCACGACGCCAAAGTGTCAGGAATTTTTTGTGTTTTCTAATTTTTTTTTCCTAGCGCCTAATACAACATAGCTCCAGAGTACTAAAAATAAAATAATTAAAACCCTAAGTTGTTTTATGTAATTTACACCTACCCTAAGTTGTATATACTGTCAAACCATAAGTTAAGTTGTCATTTGTAAATTAAACCCTCGTTATTAAACCAGTTATGTAATTTTCTCCCCTAAGTTGAAAACCCTAAGCTGAGCCTAAACTCATTTGAATAAATTCTACAGTAGTAGCTCATGTTTTATGAATCTAACACTATCCACTTACGCGTTGATATATTTTTTCAATTGTCAAGACCTGTTCTATCAAACCTCAAACTGAGTCATGTTAGTATAACTCCTGCCGACATCTTTCCTAAAGGTCTTACTTTTCCTCTTGATTTACAGCATGTCTGACGACGACGAAGTTAGCTGTGGAGGAAACAGCGGGAATACTTCTGATTGTTATTCGTATCTTGATGAAGAAGAAGAAGAAGGATATGCCTCCTCTATCAACTATTGTTACTCAGAGGAAGAGACATATTATGTCCCTGAAAATGATGATACATGTGATGAAGATCGTGCGAAGTCCCAAGAAGATGAATATGTAGATAAGACTGAACTTCAAAATGAAGGTATCTCTGCTGATGTCAGTGAACGAAGAGTACCAGATTCAAAAATGGTGATTACTAAATATTTACATAGCATTTTTCAGTTTTGCTGATATGGACATGAAACCTTTGCAGCCCCACACATTATAATCTTTATAGTAAATAAATACTTGGATGATGCTATAACAACAAGGGTACGTGTTTTGCAGGATGATAAGTCACTTGCTGTTTATGACAATGTTGATGCTAAAGATGTGTATGCTTTCAAGTTAAACATGATCTCTAGGGATAATTGGATGAGGACTTGGCCAACGACAAGTAAGCAATCTTTGGTCTGTGTACAGTTTCCATAATGAACAAAAAGGTTTCGGAGGATACGCAGTTATTGTATGCAACATGTCTGCAACGCCAGTAACTGCTTCAGCCAAGTTCACACGGTATTCATTATCTTTTCTTCATGAAGTGTTGATGGGATTAGAGGCTGGTCTAGATCTTGCTTTAAAACATGGCTGTTCTAGTCCTACTGTACTCTGCAATTCCAGATTAGTTGTTCGGCTTCTCAACAGGGTTGCCTCTGACAGCTGCCGTTGCAAAAGCAGAACGGTCAGTACTATTTGTGAGACATGTACGATGAAAATTGTCCCTCATATGATTAGGGATTACTTTAGAAATTTGGTGCCTCTCATTGAAACACTCCAAGGAAAGCGAGGTTCCTCTACTATTGAATGGGATTCAGGGAAGAATGAAGCTGCGCATTATCTGGCAAAAAAGGTAAAAAAGAACTCAGTGTTTTATCGCTATCCTTTTTACCAGGCAGTTATGGAAAAACCAGAGGATTTTCCAGAGGAACTAGTGGACATTCTGTTTGAGGATGCTTACCACACCTCGTATGAAAGGACTATGATTGAAGTTTCCAAGGCTTCAAATGCAGGGGCTGAAGTTGTTTTACCTACTAGGGAAGAGGTTAAGGGAGAACAATCTATGGCAGAAAAAGGTCAGGGTGGTGATGAAGTGGTCAACTCTAGTGCAGGGGATAAGAAATGTGCTTATTCAACTGTATTGGTTTCAGCTAAAGGGAAAACTAATACAATGGGCAGCGCAGTTGAAGAGGTAGAGACATTAAAAGTCAAAAACCCATTCATGGTTTTTGGCGACTTCAAAATGGAAGATTTACTTGGACTGGGATTGAAGTTTAATTTGACAGAGAACAAGGAGGCCTACTGTGGCTTGACTTAACTCTGTATCTTTTCTTTGGGTTTCCTTATGGTTGAACACCTGGTATTTGTCGACGTGGATCCGGTGAATAAAGTTGGCTCATCTTAATTGCTTCGGTTGGATTCAATGTGAAGTTTTTAGCGTCATTTTTTTCCTTTGCGGTCATGGTGACATCTATCTCATGACCTATGTTCACCTCTTATTTGTTGGTGGACTTCCCCTCTTTGGAATACCTAGGATGGGGCTATAAATAATATCCGAAAGTAGGAATTACCATTCGGTACTGTCACCATGTTCGCCTCTTTTTAGTTTGGTATTGCGGAGTTTTGTGATGTGTGGAGTGTGCAGTGTAAAAAAAAAAAGTTAAAATTATACAAAAGCTAATAAAAAAACTGCTCATAATGGATCGTATTTGATAAAATATCAAGTTGTACCAAATGACAAAAATAAACATAGTTTCGTTCTAATTACCATATAAAAATACAAAGAGAATGCTTCTTCTTTTTTCCCAATATTTAAGTTCATAGTTTTCTTTTCTAAACTTGGAACAACTCAAAACAAAAAAACTTTGTCTAAAAAGAAAAAGAGGAGGATCCATGGACACTCTTAGATGGACAAGGTCGGACAAGATTTGCACCATTTTCTCCGCAAAATCCAAACGATAATGAATTCAAGTCTAATATTTTGATGGTATATTCTTCTTATAAGACTCTACATTCCTATAAAAAATGAGCACACTTCGAGATGTATAAAACCACCATCTACCCCTTTGAACATCAGCCGTTCAAAATTAACGGTTGAAATTAAGATCGGTAGATGGTCAGGTTTGCTGTCTCGAATTGCATTCATATTTGGTAGGAATATAAAGTCTTATAGTAGGAACATATCATTAAAATATTAGACCTAAATTCATTGTCGTTTGAGTTTGCCGGAAAAAATGGCACAAATCTTGTCCGACCTTGTCCATCTAAGAGTGTCCATGGATCCTCCCTCAGAAAGTTGAACTACACAATTCTCCAAGTTAGGGCCTCATTCCAAGTGAGGTGGATTAGGATAAAAGGTGGAAAAATATGAAATATAGCAAGTATTTCAGAAATGCTTTAAAGGTTCGCAATTTTATTTTATTTTTTTTAATAATCAAAGGCCTTCAAAAAGGCAAACAGTCTGTCTCAACTGCTGGGGATAGCCAAGCAGGAGAACAAGACTGGTACAGATAGACATGCCAGAAAAAAAAAATAACAACAAGAGATGTAAAAAATTAATAAAAGACAACATAAGAAAATCTCTAGATAGATGCTACTGCTCCATGTTGCAACTAAATAAGAGAGGAAAACATCAAAGACTGTAGAGGCTTCATCCACGACTAAAAAGGTTGCCAAAACTACAAACCAATTGTAGGAGAACAACTCGAACCATGCGATAATTCTATCAAGATAGGTAAGTGCCCGGACGACTTGAAGGAAACAAAAAATTACAACCAGCAGGAAGATCGACTCACAACATACCGCTCCCAACCCCTCCGAGGAGTTATGGCTTAAAGAAAAAATGTCATGCTTCTCCGTAGAAGAATGATAGTAATAATATAAGAAATAATAGCGCTGGAAGTCCGAAAACTTGCAGCTAATAACACAAACATCAACAACGGAATCATCCCCAAAAGAAATTGATGATAGAACCACAACGTTGCAGTTGTCAAAGACCAAATAGCTAGGGTACAATCCAAGAAGAACTTCAAACACATACTCTTTCCAAATACAAGCAATCCCCTTGTGACCACCAATAGAATACAACCTACACCTGTAGTTGATATATGTACTTACTGCCCAAGCCCTCTCCGAAGGAGTCCAATGGCTTAAAGGTCTGATGTCGAGGTATATCCAATAGAAGTGCAAACTGAAATTCCATAAACCATTCCAAGTGTTTAAGATAACAGACTGATCCAAGAGAAAGAGAATGGTTAATAGATCTTGAAAGGCCCACCGATAAGGAAAGAAGAAACCTTTAGACATCCAAGTAGACCAAATGAAACCAACAACATAATATATACCTTGTCTTTATACCAAATATATGTACTTAGTGCCCAAGCCCTCTCCGAAGGAATAAAATGGCTTAAAGGTCTTACGTCGAGGTATATCCAACATAAGTGCAAAACTATATCCAGCTTAAGATCCCAATTGCTTGAATGGTGAACTTTAAAAGCCCTCGGCACAAAAAAGAGATAGATAGCCCACTGAATATATCCAAAGGAATCCACATACTAGCTCCAAACCATGGCAAAGTAAACTTACTACCAAGCCAAGAAGAAGTAATATCAATTTCTTTAAAATTTATTGCAGAAATTAAACAAACAAGAACTTGCATAACTAACCAAGATAAACTACTCCCCTTACTAAAGCCAATACTGAACCAACGCATGAAGTATTTCAAGCAAGCATTCTCCTTCCATCTTAATCATAATCATACAACTTATTTCATACTCCAAAAGAGCAACCAAATTTAAGCCTATCCAATCATCATAATACAAATAAAAGTCTAATTTGACCTGTCTAGAAGCAACAATTCTAGAGATTACTAGCAGGAAAGAAGTTCTTTGAATTTTGCTAAAAACAAGAGCAACTTTCTGAGCTTCACCTAAGTCACAATACTCCTTATCATACTGACCATTCTTCATGTTCTTATCTGTATAAAAATACTACCAAGTATGATCCAGGCCACTACAATCTTCAACTAGTTGAGTATTGTAACCCTCATCTCCAATAGAAACATATTCTGCTGCCTCTATATTCACCATCCATCCTAAAATACAGGATATAACAAAGAAGTGCCATAAAATGACAAGAGCAATTAAAGTATCTATCTCACCAGCAAGCCAGAAAAATACAAGAGCAATTAAAGAACATTACTGGAGGAAGAATAGATAATAATCTAAAACGATCTGTCTTTGAGTAGAGGACAAGGCCACAATAACAGTCACGTGAACAGATAAAGCTTTAGAAAGCCAGAGACAGTTTGGGTGGGTCCAAAAAGGACAGTACTGAACAGAGCTAATAAAGTACCTTGTTTGAGGAATTCCATCAATTTCATCGGACAAATTGAGATTCAGATCATTGGAGACTTCCTCCCCAACCACAAAGACGTCCCTGAACGAAATATCACTCAGAGACTTGCCGGAGAAAACACACCCTGCTTGTGTATCAATCTCCTGGGAACTGTTGAAACCCCTACTCATAGAATATATAATTTTGTCGGTAAGTGAAGCTTGATAATAAGTAAATTCCTCTAAACTACAGACTCGATTGCTTTAACCCTGTTGTGATTACCATCATCCAAATTGAGACCCTCAAAAAGATCACACAGGAACTCGATTTCAATCAACGAAACTAGAGATTGACCATGAGAAGCAGATTCAAGATCAAGATTTTCAAACAAACAACACAACAACTCGTCCTCCATGATTGAAAATAAAAACCCTTCTTAAATTAATTTAAGAACTCAAGAGAAAACAACAAATGTAATTTCACAAAGGTACGAGAAAACAACCTCCGAATCAACATGAGACTAAGAAATCAGGGGCAGAACAAGATAGAAAAGATGAGGACTTAAGATTCATCTAAAAGAAAAACTTGAGTATTTTCATATCTAAATTAAAGAGAAAGATAAAGAAATGGCTGGTAAAGGTTGTAACAGTAAGCTTGTTTTTGAAGATATCCCTATAAGAGACTTTGAAGAAGACGATGGCCAATGATTACATACAAACATGACGTAAATACAAAAGACCAGAAAACACTAATGGAAGAAATTGGAGTGACTCGGTCTCTCCGAGTTGCAGAGCAAAACTCGGAGGAGAGAGAGTTATTATAAGGTTTTGCAAAAAATTGCAATTTTAATGTTATAGTCAAATGGTGCACAAACAATTAATCACGTGAGATATCATGGAAAATACAGTTTTCTCTTTAAAACTTATAATATTTGGTCATTTTTGCCGATACAAAATTACCTTTGCCTCTTTTATAAATGTTTTTGTATATATATTCTTAGTAAAAAAGTTATGGCGAAAATAAAGTTTAACTACGTACGTTTAAAGAAAAATAGTGTATACATTTATTATGACTTTTAAATAGGGTTGCATAATGCAAATATTCATTTTGTTTTTAATAAGCAACAATGTTGTGATCATTTGAGCATGGTGGGTGTAAGAATAAACCATCAACCGTCCTTGAGATTTTAAAGGTACAATAGTCCTATTCAGTTTTTCTAGCCACCATATTGGCAAAATGTGGTTGTCTGACACAATTTGATGCATTTTGGAGAAACTCCTGTTGCAAACTTTATTTCTTGGATCGATTACCATCCCTGCATTTCTATAAAAATTCGCAAGACTACATCTTATTCGATAGTACCATATCCATGAGTTATACAAACAACATCCTGAACTAGTCATACAATATACAGTAGGATAAAAACATATACAATGAAGCAACGTCAATTATTTGGGTTATACAATGTGAAGTTTTTAGCGTCATTTTTTTCTTTGCGGTCATGGTGACCATCTATCTCATGACCTATGTTCACCTCTTATTTGTTGGTGGACTTCCCCTCTTTGGAATACCTAGGATGGGTCTATAAATAATATCCAAAAGTAGGAATTACCATTTGGTACTGTGACCTATGTTCGCCTCTTATTAGATTGGTATTACGGAGTTTTGTGATGTGTGGAGTGTGCAGTGTAAAAAAAAAAGGTAAAATAAACCATCAACCGTCCTTGATATTTTAAAGGTACAATAGTCCTATTCAGTTTTTCTAGCCACCACATTGGCAAATGTGGTGGATGCAAACTTCATTTCTTTGATGCATTTTGGAGAAACTCCTGCTGCAAACTTCATTTCTTGGATCAATTGCCATCCCTACATTTCTATAAAAATTCGCAACACTACATCTCATTCGATAGTACCATATCCATGGGTTATACAAACAACATCCTCAACTAGTCATACAGTATACATTAGGATAAAAACATATACAATGAAGCAACATCAATTATTTGAGTAACTCGATCAACATCAATTATGAAGCAACATATACATGTATTTTCCTACAAACTTCCTTGATTTTCTAAATCCACTACCAAAAAAGCACAATTCTTGCAGCGTATCAAGTCTAGCTCCACTCCCATTCCGCTTCCGAATGCGCCAACTCTATTTCCTATCCCATTCCTTACCAAACCAACTCGTGATCCGATTCAACTCCCTACCATCGCATCTGTATATCCACTTCTCACTACTCAAATTCCTTATCCGGACAATGAAGATGCAACTGCACAACAATGATGAGTTGAGAAAGGGTAAGGTTATTGCCTCTAAGCTCTATCGTTCATGTTTACTTCCTTATATGATCTTAAAAGATGTACAAATGTAAGCATACATTGATAATATATCGGATGTCTACAAAAGATAACAATGTCCTATGACAATGCAGCAAGCCTACTTGATACTGATTGTTAGTAAAATACCATAAATGGAACAAAACCACACATGATTCTGCATTCACATATATATAAAAACAAATGCTAGTCGAGGGTGGGATTATGTGGTGCTTTACACACATAAATCGCACGATCTCCCCTCTAGTGTCACACTTTATTTAGGACTTTTACACATCAAGTAGTGGGGTGCACAAATAATTAATCACGTGAAAAATCGTGCAAATGACAGTTTTCACTTTAAAAACTACATTATTATTTAGTCCAATTTTCCCATACAAAATCATGTTTGCATCTTTTGTAGATTTCTATATATTTGTTCTTGATATATTTAAGGACTATGCAGAACAAACTGGGCATTTTCCTCTTATTTTACTCGCAAAGTGTACGTATATACATAACTTTAAATGTTAAGGTTATCCTAAGCATCTTTTTTAATTGTTTATTCTCTCGTTGTCTTATGCATTTCTAGACGGATCAATGACATAGTCTGATGTCACTCTTTTCTTTAAATGATATGAGATGGTAATTTTGAGAAACTAACTTACGAATTCAGTGAATTGTTGCAGGTGTTGATATCATATGAACACCAATTTGAAGGCAATGAAACTGATGTTGAAGCGTAAAACACCAATAACATTGGATCACCTAAGTGTGAGGGGTAACAACATCCGTTATGACATCCTTCTTGAAAACTTAAACCTTGAGACTCTACTGGTCGAGGAGACACCCAGGGTCAAACCCAAGGAGGCAACTATAGAACAAGTTTACATTTGTGCATTTAAAGTAGTACAACTTTATGTTTTTAGATTTGTGAATTTGTCAATCTTTTATGAGAAGTTTTTTGATTGAGAGCTAGTCATAAATATAATCATTAAAATCAACTACAATGTAAAAATAAGTGATGAATATATGAAAATAACAAAGTTTAACCTTTTTTTTTTCAGTATAGCATATGTGTTAGAACACCCACGTAAATTTCTGTTTGACTTTGAGTCCTAGCTCAGCCCGTTCGAGGGGGTGTTTAGATTTCAGTAGTGTGCGCATGCAATCCTAGTAGCGGGTGCGTTTAACCGTGGTGAATGCCCCTAAATTCAGAAGGGTGTTTTTAACTAAATAAATTATCCCATAGTAATTTTGGTTGCATGTTTAGTAAACATTTTTATAAAAAATAAGCATGGATTACACGTGTTTTATCAAAAGAAAAACTTCTTTAAAAGAGGAAGGATCCCCTCACACTTTTATCATGACACTATCTCACACGTTGGGCATCATTTTTGTGAATAAAAAACCAAACCGCAACGGATTTGAAGCTAATATTTTGGGTATATGTTCCTCTTACCAAGTTCTACATGCCTACCAAAAAATGAGCACATTCTCAAATATAAAACCTCACAATCTACCAGTCTTAATTTCGACAACCAGAAATCCGTTAATTTTCAACGGCTCATTTTCAAAGTAATAGATGGTGGTGTTATATGTCTCGGAATACACTCATTTTTGGTAGGTATGAGAACTTGGCAAGGAAAATATGCCCAAAATATTAGCTTCAAATCCGATGCGGTTTGGTTTTTATTCGCAAAAATGATGCTCAACGTGTGAAATAGTGTCATGATAAAAGTGTGAGGGGATCCCTCCTCTATTTAAAAACCCCTAACTTAGTGCATCTTCTTATTTTTCTCTTGTTTTTACTGTAATCACTTTATTTGAGCCGCAAACTTAATTGAGGATCAACCAATGAAAAAAATTACATTTTCACTTTTTGAGATTTTTGCTGATCCATTTTGGGACCACCTGTTGTGAAGACTAAAAATGCTTTGAAGTTACGCAACTCTCTTTGTCCAACTTAAATCTAGTCTTACATTGAATTTCTGAAATTGCTTATCAACTGTTTGCAAGAACAATTCAGTGAGCTGCATTTTTTATTCACGGGGATGGATTTGGGGTAGTTTAATACTGGTATTCGGATTGTGTTTTATCGAATTTCTGTTGGGCATATATATCTGCTATGGACTAGTGCAAGGTCTGATTTTGGTGTTTTATTAGTCTGCATACGAGACATTTTTTTCTGAAATTATGGTGTATTAACAAGTTTTGTTCTAAATATGTATTTCACCGCCTATTGGACATTATTTTCATATTTATCCCACCATCCAACTGTCTCAAGGGTTGAATGGACATTGACTTAATAGCTTAATAATTATGAGTGCACTGAACCGTTATCGAACTGCATGTTTTCCTCTAAGATTTCAATGTATGTTTCAAAATGGTTTTAACATACGTTTTTCTCCCACTCATCCATATGAATCTTTTTCTTAATGAAAATATTATTTAATCCTTCCAATAGTTCAGTAAGCTAGTATATGCGGGTGTTAATTCTTGTTTGTACTTCAACTGTTTTTGATTTTGTACACATTCCTGTTTCAAGTTTACTTCCCATGCCACTTGAAATTCAAGTTTGACAAGTCTTCTTCTATGTTAAGCATTTATTTTAAGTTCATTATTAGACTAAATCAATTTGGATAAAAACTATTATATAAATTGTTGGTTAAGATATGCAATTGATATTTTTCTTAAACTTTCTAATGATCATATGCATGTGAATGTTATTTCTTTGCTTCATTTCTTAATGTCCAGTATTCAGATATTATAAAAACTTTCTTTATTGTTATGTTTTTATTTAGATTTTTAGTGACATATCAAAGGGTTATGCCTTTCTTGATGGGTTGGAATCCAACTCATTAGAAGTGAAATTTCACCGATCCGTTACATATGTAACGAAACATTTCATTATAACTATGTGCATTTACATTGATCTTGTCAATAAAACAACATATTGTCAAAAACAACATGTGTTAATTATAAAACTCTACCAGATCTTTTCAGTACATCAAATATGTAATGTTGGATCATGTTGTAAAAATTAATTGCAATATCGAAATAAGTGTTGAATCTAAACAATTTTATCACCCATCTATCGAGCTCTTTCCTCAAGACCATGGCTTGGAGCTTTTTGTGGAAAAGCCAGTTACGGAATTTGTGGCAAATGTTGATGCTGCAATAACAGAAAATGATAAGGAATGCGAGAAGATTGTCGGGTTAGAGAGTTAAGTAATGATACAGTTGGGTGGGAATTTGAAGGAATTTTGTGTCTGGTGAGAAATGTTAAGTCTGTTGAACTAATAAAATTAACCATTATCCGTGATTGTGCACTTGTTATTGATACACTCAATCGAAAAGTTAAGTGTCAAAAAAAAAAACAAAAAAAAAAACAAGGAAACAACTGAGAAGATTATTAAATTGGGTGCAGATGACTATTGGAAACAAGGTAAGCCCTTGTTATTTAAACATGTGTTCAGAAAACGTAATTTTATTGTTGATCGAATGGCGAATATTTCTATTAAGAAAAAAAATATATATTATGGAAATGTTAATGGGTGTATATGACGATGATCATTTGAAAATGTTCGGCATCAGAGAGAAAGAACAACAAAAACCTTATTATAGGATGCCAGATAAGAAAGAAAAAAATCGTGTGCGTCTACATGTTCACAGATCTTTTGTATTACAAAATCCTATGTACTTCCCACACTGTAAATCATGTGTGTAGAATTTTTAAGAACATAAATTATGGAGAAGAAAGATAAACCAAAACTCTGATACATCTACATTTATAAAACTTTCTAATATTTTTTCATTCAATTAGAAAAGCCTTTAAATAGGCATTACAAATATAAATCCCCTCAAGACCATCAACTTTAAACTCCTAATTGGTAGCAACTAACTTAACTTCACTTCTTAAGTAAAAGTCTAACATTCCCTAAATATTTGACCCACATTCTAAAACGCGTTACTTATGCTACAAAGTAGGATTAATCCCACGTCTTTGCTAAAGATAAAGTAGTCCGTAAATATTGACAGTAAAACAATAACAATTAATTTAACACCTATTTTAAAATCAAACCGTGTTTGGACTAATAATTCCAACAACATGATCATAACTTTGAAAAGAACAGATGTGTACAATACAATAGACGAAGGGAAAGTGTATGTAGTGCTTGCGGTATCCCTGGCATTAAGTGTACTTATACACGTCTAGTAAGACATAAGTGCTTGTATTGCAAAATTGATGGACACACGCACATATGCTTCCCTACAATGGAGAAGGAATTAAACTTTTATCCCCATGTTTTGGTTTATTTTTCTTTTTTGTAGAGATGAAACTATTAGCATGGAACATACAAGGTCTAGACTTCATGTTTTGTCCTCACAAAGAGAACTCAATAACATCTTTAGGAAGTTCCTATGGGCATGCATAGAGTTGAAAATGATATTTAATATGCGGTAACATCTTTTGTTCAGGCTTTTGGAGTGCAAATGATATTTGAAGCTCCACTTCTTGAATCTTTTCCTTTGGCCATCTGCACTTATGACCATGTATCTATTCCTTTGACATTGCCCACAGAGTTTGGTCACCATGAGGTACTCTTTTCCCCATTGATGCATTTTTCATATTAGGGCAATTTTAGAAACAAAAATAATATTTTGTTGAGTTTACTATCTGCCACTAAAATAAGTAGTAAAAACATTACTTGTGTTTTGCGGTACCAATCCAAAATAAGCCGCTAGGGTTGCCATCTGAAAAAGAAAGAATCATTGTTTAGTTTGCGAATTTGTAATTCTTTTAGTGTTTATCATCTTAAACAATCTTTTAGTTTATAAATGTACTAATTCATTTGGTTTCCATTCAATTTCACTGAAACCATAACTCAGGATTACTTTGTTAGTATATGTATGATTCTTTGTGCAGGCTCTTGAGACGGAAGCAGGATTGGCATCAGCCACACCCCATTTCCATGACTACTTGTTCTTCGGCGCTTTTGACCATATACTCTTCTTTTGGCATGAGCCACAGATTTTCGTCACCATGAGGTACTCTTTTTCTCACAGATGCATTTTTCCTAGGAATGCTTGGAATTGTTGAAAGAGATGTTGTTGGACAATCTCTGAAGTTTTGATTTCATTAATCTTCTTCCCAGTTTCTTACAGACTCAGAAACAAATGCAGGTATTTAAACCTGACACAGATCGCCACAACAAAAGACCGTTTCAACCCGTTACCAACGTACACTCCAACTACCAGGTGTCGGTTATCATGCGCTTACATGACACACTCACTGAAGCACACACTCAAATGACATAAGCACTTACATCACAGATGACACACTGAGATAGTATCAATTATAACATTTGATACACAGATAATTATATCAACTACAATAGTTGACACTCAGAAAAACTGAACATAATGCCATTCTCTAACACCCCCCACCCCCCGCAAGTGAAGGGTCTGTGGAGGTCCAGAAACACTGAGCTTGATGCGTAGATGATTAAACCTTTTAGTGGATAAATCCTTTGTGAGAATATCATCAACTTTTTCTTGAGTAGATAGAAACCGTACCTCCAAGCCTTTGGAAACAACCAACTCTCTGACAAAGTGAAAAGTTATCTCAATGTGCTTCATCTTGTTATGAAATATTGGATTTGCGGTGAAATACGTTGCACCCATATTATCACACTATAAAATAGGAGTTCTAGGAAATGGAAATTATAGCTCAAAAAGCAGTGACTGCAACCCACACTAATTTTGAGGTAGCATCTTCTAAAGCCCTATACTCTACTTTTGTACTTGATCTGGAGACTTTCTTTTGCTTTGTATAGCATCGGGAGATCAAATTTGGACCCATAAAGATAGTCAGACTGTAAGAGCATTGCTCGGTCGAACTCATAAGTGTTGCTATCTCAATCTTGTTGTCAAATTAAGTTGATCAAAACTATATCTTGATTTCTAGTCTAAATTTAGTCAAGTCTCGGATTAGGATAGAAGTGTGTAGTTGAGAATCGGATATCGCTATGTTATACCGTTTGAAGGTGAAGATTAAAAGGAGCTTTGGAGAACTTCAACATCAAAAGGCAAGTGAAGACTGAACCACCTATTTCTCAAGTTTTCACCTTTCTATCTGTGAGACATTATTGCATGACTAAATTAGACAGTTTATACATAACAGAAATTTCGAGTCAAGTTTATCTTGAACCTTAAAGATACTCAAAAATTATGGAATGCTCTTATGAAGACATATGACCATTTTAAGGTGGTCACCCTGCCCTAAATCCGTAGTCCATGGTTGCATCTAATATTTCAGGATTTGAATCCATAGCGGCTACATAATCTGAATTGTACAAATTAGTTGATCAATTTGAGAAGTGCTATCATCAGAAGAATCTAAGCAACATAAGACGCTCCGTACTTTTCCTTCTTCACATATTGTACTGCAGCAAATTCCTTGTGAACATCCACTTACACCCTTATCATAGATGAGTAGGTGGATATAAGCCGTTCCTAAAATGATTCTTTGCAAATCCTATAGTGACCTTTGTTCGCAAGTGTTGAAAAACAAGGTAAACTAAAGAGACCTAAAGAGACTAAAGAGGATTACAGATCAAAAACTCACTGAGGCTACATGTTGAAATACTTTCTATACAACCCAAATTACGTAGTTGGTCTCCTAAACAGAGATTTACACGATAGTGAACCCAAAACAAACTTGCAGTATAAACTCCTACACATTCTCGTAATTATAAAGACTTAAAATAAGAAACGTGGATTCTAGCTGACTTGTGGATACGAAACACATGGCTAAATATTTAGTTGTATGGGTTCTCTCGAGGGCGTAACCGCAATAATAGCTCTGAATGTAAGAGAATCCGAAAATCATAGTTTCGGAGGTATTCCGATATTGCAAGTGTTCGAATGGTCCAACCTTGTAATATTGTATCCTTGAGGGTATCTTTTCAGAACCCCGGTAAATAAAACACTTCACCTCCGAGTTAAGGATCCCTGGCCAAGCCTCCCACCTCATGAATACTATCCACTGCAAACCCGCTAACGAAACCACAAAATTGGTTAAAAAGACCAAAATCAACAAATCCTGGGTGAAAAAGACATCTAGATTTTGATATTGTTTAAATGGACAAAAATACAAAAATAGCAGGGACAAAACGGTTTCATCCTCGCCCATTTTCAAATACTTTTTCTTTTTTAATTTACATCGGGATGCATAGGTTTCATCCTTCTTTATTTTTTAAGTTTAAGTCGGGATGAATGTGTTTCATCTTCTTTATTTTTTTGTCCATTTCATCCATACTAATTTTTACCCATTTGAACCAGGTTTTAAAAATATTTGGACAAATGATTTATTTTCCGTAACAAAACTTAGATAAGCACGTCTTAAACTTGATTTAATAATTTGAGTTTAATCAAACCGAACAGTCCATCCTCGATGCTGATGACCAACCAAATCAAACCAGGTATTCCAATTTACGGATTAATAAGTAACTTCGTATATATGGAGGGTCCTCGCCTCAAACTTTAACCAGCAATTAACAACACTCCACGTTAGTGTTCATTCAATAATTAATCCTCCGTAATTTTGGACCCACACTGTTGGAAAAAACCAGGCCAAGTCTTTCGGAGATGTTATCCGCCACCTGTAACTTCCAGAATTCTTCAATGTTACACAATTCATAGATCTAAAATGACAACAAGATAATCTAACACCGTTGGAGGACGTACAAGGAGTCCTAAATCTGTCATACGAATGGAGAAAACCGTTCATTCAAGAGGATTACTCTAACTAAGTTAGAAACGAGAGTAGAGAATCATTGAAACGCATCCACGGTGGTTAGTTTTTGTGGAAGATACTATGTAAGTTATTACCGTTGCATTATTATTATTAGGATTCTGCTTCTGAAACTTGTGATGACTGGCTTGTTTGAGATCACTATTATCATTTCTTCTCCAATTATTCCTTGGATCTCGTTTATCAACCTTCTTCTTCTTCTTCTTCTTCTTCTTCTCAGGTAACACCTTTTACTTTTTTTTCATAATTCAATAGAAGATATTAAGTTGTCATTTCAGTATCCGTTTCTTGATTGTAAGTAAGTTGAAAATTTTGTCGATTTCGCGGGTTTGTTTTAATTTTTGGATAATTTTGATTAGATTGTTGTTTACTTAGATGCCTATTGATTTTTGAGGTACAAATATGATGAATATTGTAAGTTTCTCTAAATAGATGGATAAATGATTTCAATTTGATCAGATTTCTCTGTTTTTTGTGCTCATCGATTAGCTATTTATCTGATTGGATTGGGTTTTGGATTCAATTTTGGTTTGATTACTAATTTTATTTGAGAGATTTGGGAGATTAGGAAGTGGGACCAGTCTTAGAGTTTATTATGAATAGTACAAGAATTGATTTCAGCTCAAAATTGGATTACAATTCTTGAATGTCTTATCGAGATTCTGCGTATCGCGGTACCGGTTTCGTTTATTGATTCAACCGAACGGATGATATGGGTAGACAGTCCACAGCTACTTGTAAAACGTAAAATGCACTATGGGGTACCTTTTCTGACAATGATGTATTAGGAGGCTTTTTTTGGTAACCTGGAGGAAATGATCCTTCTTGGGAGTTTCCTTTGCTTTATAACATGATGTATTGGCCTTGTTTGTTTTCTTAACTACCCGTAGTATACCATGGCTAATGACGATATGCACTTGATAACTACTATCTGGATTTCTGTTTTTGTGCGTAAGGATAAAAACCAATGACATACATCTATGGGTCTTTTGTGAAGGTGATTGGTGCAGAAGATTATAGCTTGCTGCACATGGACAGTGAAGCTTCCTGGGAGTTTCGGTACTTGACGACATTTTGTATGTGATGAGTTTGTTTCTAGTGTTGTTCTTAAGTGCCTATAGACAAGGCTAAGCATTTGTTCATTTTTCTCGTTCTTATAATGTTTCTATCTTGCAGCATCCTGGAGAGTTAGCTTCTTCGGTTGATTTGGAAGACATTGTTTTCTTGTTTGGCTGATCTCCAATGTCTTTTATGGAGGATCATTTGGACCGTAGAAACTCCACCTATGCCCTTTCAAGTAGAGGAGGTTCTGGTACGTTATATTTTCTTCATCACTTCATTTATTTGCAACACGTACAGTATTTTGTTTACAAATATCGCTTTAGGTAGTTCTCTTCATAGACAACCATTAGCAGTCCGTTTGGTCGATTGTCCTCTCCTCATGAGTGGCACCATTATGGGGTTTTTGCTTATTCTGTCTCTTGATTCATGTAGAATTTGGAAGCCAGTATATGATGGAGTCGGGTTTTTACATCACATCTTTCGCTGCAACAATTTTCATAGCATCAGCAATAACACTTGTGGTGCTCTTCATGACATTGCTGATCACATTGACTGCCATGCTCCAATCTTGTCAAAGTCAAAGTGGAGGAGTTGTTGAGCAACAGAAACCAATAACTGATACATATGCTTACTGTAGGCTCTTCAGTGAACACGCGGAGCTTAATGGATTGGAACCTATTGAGTTTCCTAAGATCTGTCATCCATATGCTACTCAATACATCACTGAGGGTCAATATTTAGGGGATTGGAAATTGACCATTTTGATGGCGAAGAAATACTTCAGTAGTCTGGCACCAAAAGATAACTTTGATATTGTGTTGATTGATTTAGATGACATCTTGCAGTCTAATAATCCTCGTAACACCAGTCAATTACAGTTCAGGTAACGCTCCTTCGTAACTTGGTTGAATTGTATTTCCCTGCTTAACTTTTTTTTTTTGTGTGGAGAGCAGAGACTGTGAGATGAGAGAGCTTACATTACTGACCTCTTGTGATACAGGTCTGATTTGAATGATGCGGTAGTTCGAAATCGGATTGAAGAGCTGGACTATTCAGTTAAAACGATTTTGCTTGAATTTTACTCTAAGCTCCGAGATAGTGGTTGGGAAGTGGTTTACATAACTAGGAAACCTGAGAAGCAGCGAAATGCCACAGAAGAGAATCTTCTTTCTGCAGGATATGGAGGCTGGACTTCTTTGATAATGAGGTAAGTTTGATATCTTTGAACATTTTCTGAACTAGTTTGGCAATACAAAATCCTGCATATCCAACTAGAAAATATGAAACAATTCTTGCATTGTCTTTTCACTCTTGCAGAACCAACGAAGAAATGAAATTAGAGACATGGGAATATTTGGCAAGGAGAAGGAAAGAGCTCAATAACCAAGGATTCCGCATCAGAAGTGTAATTAGCAGCAAAATGGAAGCCTTAACTGGGCCGTGTTCAGGGACTCGCAATTTCAAGCTTGCAGACCCTATCTACGGATTGAGAGCACGTCGGAAGAGCTTGGAAGTAGGTGCACAGGATAGTGAAGCTTTACAAGCTCAGTCTCTTGCGGTACAGTTGTAGTTTGCAGTCTATAGTTGGCTCAGAGTACATAGTTTAGCAACTAGTACATATTGTATATTTATGTTGAACAAATCATAATACCGAAATCTTAAAATAATTTGCAATGAAAGATATCCGAATATAGAACACTTGGTCCTTTGCAGTAGATTCTTCGACAACCATGATATCGATTACGAATGAATTTTATTTGAAGTATTAAACCAGCAGTTCCCAAAATACATATACTATGATGAAGACTTGGAAATACAGATTACACACACATAAGAAATCTCAGTGAACACACACTATTCTTTTTCTTCGCTGAACATTCTTCCTTGTCATTTTAAAGGTCACTTCTATTCGGCTTGTGAGAGTCTGAACTTACCTGAAAAAAGAAAATTTACAATCAGAAAACAATGTCCTCATAAAAATGTATCAAAAACTCTGACAATTATAAGTTGTTTACCGTATCAGCGGCATTACTGGAAGGAATCCAATCATTTGTAGCAGGATTCCCTTTGGATGCAGAATGGTGTTCAATAGTAGTATCAGGTAAGATATTAAAGCAATCCCCACTGTTATTCACCTTAATGAACCCTGTTCCAGTCTGCCAAAAGAAAACAAAAACAAAAAAAAAAATCAAAATTTCTTGAAGGCAGAACACACCTGAGCATCCAAAGGGTTGGTTAAAAAATCTAAGAACTTGGGGTTTGCAAGTAAATTCTTTAAATATCATACCGTGTGGTGTTGTTTGTCAATGCAATTGAGATCTTTGTAATATTCTGTTTCAGTGTATTCTTCCTCAGCAACTCTTTCTTGTGGAGTAGTTTCATTGTAAACCAAATCCTTCCACACAATAAATAAAACCAGTAAATTTCACAAGATCCTTACAAATAATTAGACAGTCAGAAATAAGAAGCTAACCTGAGGAACATGGTTTTCGAGTTCTTGAAACTTAGTTAATTCAGGTATGGTGTTGTTGTTGTTGTCGTCGTTGTAGTTGAGGTTGGATTGAGAAGAATACTCACTACGTTGAGGTTTAGAGATACGTTTAGGAGCAAGATCATCGAAATGTTTTCGAGTTTCATTTTCGATTTTGGTTTCTTCTTCTGCTGATAAATGAACATCACTCCTGTTTGGTCTCATTGGCAACTCCATTAATGAAACTATCTTTGTTTTCTCTGTGTTCTCAGTAAGTAAGAAGTCTGATATTCTTGAATCTTCTTTGCAATGATCTTATCTGTTGCTAAAAAAATATCTAGCATTTCTGTTTGCGTTTGGGATCTGTCAATAAAGCAAAAGCAACCACATCCACAAAAGCCAGCCGTACGCTCATAGTTGAAAGTGACATTTGAGGATTGGGTTGTCATCAGTCTGCCCCTTGTAATTATAATTTCACTACCGTACCCCCTTGAATACCTGATGATTCAGGAGGTTCCGGTAAATATTTGGTTTGGGGGAGTGGACAGTAAAAAAGAAAAACCAAAAATTTGTTCTTCAGAAATTTACAGGCAAAAGCAACAATCAGCACTATAAACTGGTGAACAAAGCTCACTTTGACGGCCGGAAAAAGCACATCTCTAGAGGGTGTTCAGAAGACATTGTGTCACAAGCACAAGAGGTTCAACCGTCATTCAAGGAGGGTACATGTGTTTATCAGTAAACGAATAAGGATCTTATGAATGACACTGAAACAAGATAAGAATGTAATATAAATATAAAAACTAGAAAAGAAAAGAAAAAAAAAAAAGTGAAGCTTGCAGGTATTTAACATGTAGCTATTGCTTTGGACCATTACTGCCAGTGGGTATCACATACAAAGTAATACTCCCCATTTCATGCCCATTTGACAAAAAATCTGAAAACCATATTTGAACTGGAATTTGAGCTGTCAGATTGTCTCAATAGAGACAACCAGGAGTAAATTCCACAAAGCTATAATACAGTTGAGTAGATTTCAGAAACTACAGATCAATTTTGGAATCATTATATGATGAACAACAAGAGAAAGTTAGAAGCTCATACTACTTATTTTATATATAAAAAAAAACACCATCAGTATGATCTGTTAAGAAACCCCAGCCAAACCACTCAAATCTAATAACAGTTATTATTAAAGTTCTTCTTGTTAAGTTTCCTCAAACCATAAAATCTATACAGAGTTTTGCACGACTATCACAAGGAACTATTATAACATAGAATCTGGCAAAAATGGGACAAATGAACAAAATAACTTAAAAAGAGGAAACAACATAGAAAAAAAGGAGGAGAGTCTTAGAATCTAGTAGAGCTAATCTGCCTACACTTATCTCGTGCTCCGAATAGATATGTGATGTCTTCGAATTCTACAATACAGAACCATAAGCTGCAGTGAACGGAGATGATGGAAGTGGTACCTGGCACCGTTCAGAAGACTCTCGAGTAATGTGATTCAGTGAAGAACAATTTCAGTCTCGGGTTTGTAATCATCTCTGTCAATAGAAAAGAAATGCATTGAGACTACAGTTACTGTAAACTTACTATTGCAGTTTGCAGTTAAAACTTAGAGACTAGTAGGATTGATGCAACTCACATTAACTATAGATACGGCCAGCAGCAATTCCCACACCTGAATCACCATATCTCAAGTCTTCCTTCAAAATACTCTCATCAGAATCTCCAGAATTTTCCACAGCTTGTGCAATCTCCTCTTTCAGATTTGCATGTTTCTCGACCAACGATGAGGAAGCCAGGACCTCCGCAAGCTTCTGCTTGATCTGCTGCTTCAGAGCATCAATCTTATTTTTTGTCTCTGCGTCAGGAGTTTTTCCTGCCTTCACCATCTCCAGTTTCAGAAGCTCTATCTTATTCTTAAGATCTGTCGAGCTGATAGCTTCTTCTATTCCTTCATTGATGTCCTCATTCAATTCATCAATTCTGTACTTTATGTCCGGAAGTGGGATTTGCTCATTCAAGGCTTTCGTTTTTGATTTTACAACATCAACATCCAATCGTAAAGACTTGAGAACATCAGCCAATTCAAATTCTACTTCCTTCTTCACCTTTACAATTTTCTCCTTCAATGCTTTAACCAACGCCTCATCCTTGGAACCCCGAGCACTTGCAATATCAGCCTCAAGTGCCTCAATCTTCTTCTTCACATCAGCACGGTTCATGACTTCTTTGAATCTCTTATTGAATTCCTGTTTAAGTGTCATTGCTTTTTCATTCTGCTCAGAGAGTTTCTTGGCTTTCGATATTTCCTTCAGCATGTCAAGTTTATATGTCAAACTTGCATAGTTTGGAGCCTCTGACAGACCCAGATTGAAGTCCGCTTTAAGTTTCTCAATCTTTTCCACCAAACTAGGGTCCATTGCTTGCTCTGATGATTTCCTTGACTTTAGAAACTCATCGCGCAACTTGTTCAGGCTGTCGGTTAAACCCATTGCTTTAGCAGCTTCAGCGTATTCCTGATCAACCTCCCTTTTCAATTTCTCGATCATCTCATCTATACCCAGCTTAGGAAGCTCGGTAGATGATTCCCTGGCCTTCATAATTTGCTCTCTCAGCTTTTCTACCTCACCCTCTAATTCGATGTCTGAAGACTTGCTAATTTCTTCCCTTTGAACGATGGGCTCCTCTTTCTGCTTCATGTTGACTTTCTTTTCAGGTTCTACTGGTAACCCTTCTTGGAAACCACCCAAAGAACGGAACTTGAGCATCCGGTGGTTCAAAAGCTCTGGTATATCCATCTTCTTGAGCTCCTGCACAAGTAAAGGATGAGGAGATAAATTTACCAGAAAATGATTTTATGCATACAAACTATAAGAATTAAAATGACTCGTTCTTACAGCCATTGCTTCAGTAATTGCAATTTTGATTTGCTGCGAAGTCCAAGCTGAATCAGCATGTGCTCCACCGAGAGGTTCCTGTTGGAACAGCAAACTCCATAAGGATAAAGAATACGAGAGAGAAAAAAAATTCTTAGCTAAAAAAGCAAATCTAACGGAAGACATTTCTTTTGCTGAGTATTTTAGAATGAACCTAAGCTCCCAGCACACACCATGATGAGTAAGATGCTGAACAAAATACTTCGATACCATCTTAAATATATGTTGGGAATCCGTGTAGAATAAAAAAAATGGATTCGGACTTCAGACAAGCCCAAAGTAGTATGAAGCAAAACCAAAAAAAGATTGATATGTTCACACAAGGAAGGGATGAGTCTTACAGGAATAATGCCATCACAAATTCCCAGCTTACACAACTCCGGAGCAGTTATCTTCAACTTCTCAGCTGCCTGCAGAAACGAGGAACCCAAAATTCAATAACAACGAACCAACTTCAGATAAACAAGCCCCCACAGGCTAATTAATAAATACCTTAGGCGAAGCTTTGGCACTCTTCCATAAAATTGCTGCACATGCTTCTGGGCTACAGGAAGAAAAAAGAAAAAATAAACAGAGAAAGGATATGATCAAACATCAGAGTTTATTATATAATACAAATTTTGATCACCTACTGCTTTATTTCAAATCACCTGGCAACAAAGAAAACTGCATTTTCCATCATTAGTAATTTGTTAGCACATCCAATGGCCAGAGCACCACCAGAGCCACCTTCTCCAATAACGATAGAAACAATTGGAACCTTAAGACCAAACATAGTCCTCAGATTGAAGGCGATGGCCTCACCCTGTGTGCAGATAAAGCAAATTAATTTTTTCACCCAGTTATAAATTCATAACACGTAACTGTTCAAAAATCAACACATACTTGGCCTAGTTCTTCGGATCTAAGATCTGCATAAGCGCCTGGTGTGTCAATGAAAGTGATAATGGGAAAGCCATGATGATCAGCATAATACATCATGCGAAGAGCCTTCCGGTAACTGTATGAGCAGCAGATTTCATTTTTAGATTTTGAGTTTATCAAAAAAGCACACGGTAAAAAGAGTCAATTTGGACCTTATCAAAAAGATTTTATTTGATTAAACTGCTCTCTGGATTATAAATCGAGTGCATTTGCTGATATTCAACTAAATGATGATTCACAACGACGAAAACATACCCATGAGGAGTAGGCATCCCAAAATTGCGTTGAATATTTTCCTTTGTGTTTCTACCTTTCTGTTGACCAATGAACATGTACCTTTGCCCATCTATGGTTCCAAGACCAGTAACAATAGCTGGATCGTCATAACCTGCTCGATCTCCATGAAGCTCTACCCACTGGACAAAGAAGAAAGGTATAGCTGATGTTATTTTTCCCCAAACAACTAAATTTGAAACCAATTGAGCTGTAAGCTGTAGCCAAATAAATATATGCTTAATTTTGATAGCCCAGTGAGAATTACCTTGTCAGTAATGTTTATAACGTGATCAAGAAAAGTTGGCCTGTTAGGATGTCGGGCAATATTAACCCGCTGTATAGGAGTCAGATGCGTGTAGAGATCTTTTAGAGCCTGAAATCAACAACAGTCCAACAGCTGTAAGTTAGACATCGCATAAGGCTCCAAGTTTAGGAAAGAAATTTGCAAAATATCAACAGAAGCAAGAGGCTTAAAGTTTTCGCCTCATAAAAAGTTTAAGATGGACGGAACTCAAATTCCACTAACTTGATAAAACAACCATCCAATAATTTTTTTGGATTAACTCCTTTCACCATTATAAGCAGCAAGAAGATTTCATTTTGCTCCTTGCAAAATCAATTAGTATGCTAATAAATATGTAAAGACTCAATGTTATATAAACATCGGCATTTACTTAACATTTAATTATAACAGGAACAATGAGAGCAATTATTTACAATCAACTATCTCCCAATATAATAACACTGATCTGATACATAAAATTTCATTTTTGGTTTCTTACAAATTTATTTAAGAATTCAGTACTGGTGAAACTATTCAATTCCTTTACTGAATACACAACACCGGCAATTACTTGTCATTTCGATTATACCAAGAATCCAGTGTTAAGTTTGGCAATCAATTAATTATGAACATCAAATTTCCCTATATAATAACATAACATAAAAGACATGCATATTTTTCAAAAAAAAAATTCATTACCTGCTCATACTTGTTCTGCAACATAATGATCTGATCACTAAAATCCAAACCAGTTTCCTGTGCCATTTTTCGCACCTGCAAGCCACAAATTCATTCCTCGCTCAATTAAATCCCACAACCAACAAAAACAAAAGTCTAAACGAATTGACAAATAAAAAAATTTAAACTTACATCAATAATCTTCTTCTCCAGATCCATAAGTGGTCTCTCAAAATCCAAAGTTACCGGCTTAGGTTTAGTTTTCAAAGGCTTAAAATGTGAAAGATGACTCAAAACACCACCTTTAACATTTGGATCCGCATCCTCTGGCCATGGATGTTCATCTTTTTTCTTCCCTTTCTTAATCAAAGCTGAAACACTCAAATCTCTTCTCCTAATCAAAGAACTAGAACCTAATCTGGTAGTCTTTCCCAATGATTTCAACGGTACGCCATTCACACCATTACTTGAACTTTGTAAAAGATCCGAAACCGATGTTCCAGAATACTTTAACAATGAATTAGGTATGGTTGTAGCCATATTCCCCTGAACCAACTACAATGTATAATAATACCTCAAAATGAAATCTGCTGGAAATGAAATCTGGAGAATTTGATTGATTTTAAGATGGAGAAAATGTGAACCCTAAAAAACGATGGAATTATGTAGAGAGAGAAATGAGCATCGGAATGATCGTCGCCCCTCCTTGAGATTTGGGTGGGTTTGGTTTTTGTTGTGTGAGTTTAGGTGAAGAAGAAGAGTGAGTGACGAAATTAAAAGTATTTGATTTCGATATTTCTTATGCTCCGCCTCACTGTTTGATGAGCTGCTTCGTTACATTTTGAGTTTCTGTTTGGCCGTTGAGGGAGGGTTAATGGGCTTTCCTTCGCACGTGTATTGCTGTGATAGGGTGTTCGGCTCGATACAAACAATGACTTTTTACTCTGATAGACTCTGTACTTTCTATGCATGTAGTAACAACAGTTGCAGGCTTGCGGCTTCCAAGTTACAAGCCTAATTAGGAGATTTGGTTTTGTCGATTTCAAGTTGGATTTCCTTTGGGTTCTTTTTTTTTTCACCGTCAAAGAGGAAGGAAGATGATAGGGATTAGGGTGCACCCTAGTTGCATGCTCATGCTACTTTAGCGCCTGGGGTGCACCCTATCGACCATCTGTTCATGCATGATTGTTAACGAGATATCGGTTAACTAGGAAGGATATCAAAATTTTATATAAGGACTTAAAAATTATTAGTTTTATATAGATTGGGTATTGGTACCCCACTAATCAGCACCTATATTGGCAATGTCGCGATCATAGCACTAATTGTACATTCCTCTTTGGTTTAGGATTTGTTGACGGAGGAGCTGGGAAGTTGATAGTAAAAGATGGTTGATTTTAAAGAAAATCTCACATTGAGTAAGAAGGGGAAGTCGATTTCAAAGTCAAAATTCAAAAGCAAAACAACTTTATTTTAGAAAGTTGATTTTTTTATTTTATTTTTTTTGTTTGCTTTCTTAGGCCGGTTCGCCTAAGAAAGCAAAATATTTGATTTGTTATGCCAGGTCGCCTGACAAATTCATCGCGCCAAGACTCTATCGCCAATTGTTGCCCGATAGAGAATTTGTCGCCTATTGTAGGTTCTCTACCACCTACAAATATGCACAAACTCCTCATATTTCCTCATACCTTCTCCAAATTTCATGTTCTACTAAAAATAATCGAGATAAGTAATCCAATGGCAAAAAGAAACAGAAAAGGAAAATAATCATGAGTGGAATACTTCCTGGTGTACTTCATGTTAATATATCTAACCATCAAGTAACACCCCAACAAACTAGTCCTCATGTACTTTTTGTTCATATATCTAGCCACTAAGAGCAAGTTAATAACCCCAACTAATAGGTGGGTGGTCTAAATTCCGAGATGTGTACGAGTTCATTCTCCTATTGTTAAAGAAAGAGTGCGAAGATATCCTTGGTGGAATCTTTACTTTATAAAACCTAGAAAACATAGGACTAAAACTATTCAAGTTATATTAGAACGTTGGTGGAACACTACAAATACGTTATATTTCAAAGATTTCAAATGCGGTAAGTTTGTCTTTTCTCTAGCTGAATCTTTGGATTTAAGTTTTAGTTTTATTTAGACTCAATTTAGGTATACGTGATATATATAAGATATGCAAATTTTAATTGTGTACATGTTGTTAGATATGTACATGTTACTAAGAATATTATGTGAGGGACATTTGCTTCCATTTAACCAAACTAGGTGGAGTCAGAAGGAAAACAACATGAGCGACTTCGATTATATTGTGCTTATGAAGAATGAAACCAGGCACAAAATAAGTAAAAGCATGTGGATTTAGGAAGTTTAGGTTGAAGAGTTTTTCAAAGCGTTATTCTAAGAAAGTACGAATAGGGAATATCTGACTTTGATGAGCTCGAACTAGTGATTGTCTTATACGTACTGGGCCAATTCAATCTTAAATGTAAGCTAGGTGAGATTACTTGGTTTCTCGAACCGTTAAAAGACAAAGCGTTAGCACCAACATATGAAATAAGGAAACCCGTTGCTTTGAAGCTCTTCACCCGTACTGTCCAGTCTCTTAATGAAAAGTTATTATAATAATCGATTAGATCCTGCAATTAGTCCAAGAACAAACACACATCAAGTCGCAAGAAGAAACATTAAATATGCGATCTTTTCTGGAACACTAATGGTATAGATCGCTAACAACTTACTGGTATTTTGCAATTAACCTTATTATTGTGGAAGTGACAGAGTTGAAATTTGGATTCAAGGGTTACGAACTTTCTTTTAATTTAGATTGTTGAAATCATGAGTTAGTCTCGGCAGTAACATAGCTAAACATTTGGTCTCCCTGTGGAACCAATTTTCTAGATCAACAATATATTTGACCCCCTCTTAGGGGCATTTTAACACTAAACTTCAAACAAAATTGACTAAATATAATGAAACAAACTAAATGGAAACGGTTCCTATTAGAGCACTACTCAGTCGAACTCGCAAGTTTTGCTATCTCAAGCTTGTTATCAATGTTAGTTGCACAAAACTATATCTTAAATAATCTACTAAAGTCAAGTCTCATACTAGGATTAGAGCTTGGTAGTTGAGTATCATACGTACATCACTGAATAACCCCGGAGATTGAAGAATGAAGAACAAACGAATACATTTGGAGAATTTCTTCGACAATGAGATATATGAAGACTGAACTATCCTATTTACTCACGACATTTACCATTTTTATCTTATGAGACTATATCGTATGATTTTAGTATTTAATATTATAAAGAAGAAATTTCATATCAAGCTTGTCTTGTTAAATCTCTTGAAATATGATTCAAGCAATGGATGTTGGTAGATCCTTAACGATCTTGGTTAAAAACAATTTATTGTTCTTGAACTATTTTTGTTTCAAGTTGATCATTTGGAAATTTCCCAAGCAATGATATTTATTATCTATGGCGATTTTAATATTTCAAATAGCTTAAATAGAGTTTTCAGAACAAACTGAATGTTGGACACAAGGTAGGTATGCGTACCCTAGTGATATGAATTCCGGAATGAGAGAGTTATATATATCGAGTATGTGTACCCACATGGTTCTGAGTTCGTGAATAGCTAGATTGCCTTGATATGGAATCGAAAAATTGGATTAAATTTGGAAAGTGAATTCAATTCCAAATTAGATTTGCAAGAGAGGTTTATAAAAGTTGTCAGATATTATGGGAGTTTCTTTGTTGTTTATACGAACTTGTTTTAACTTGTATATGAACTTGTGAGTTCAATTAGCAGATAGAAAGTACTCACGATTCTCACTCTATAACAATTTTTATTCTCACTTTTTATCTGATTTTCTTTTGTTGTTTCTTATTATCTTATTCACCTATGGCAAGTTTTAGGCGGCCAGCCAAGGCAAGCCTAATAACATCACATGCTATTTTCCTATGGCAAGTCTCTTGACTTTGGCTTGCCACACATAGCAATCTGCTACACGTTTTTAAGGAGAACACTCGAGACATCAAACATGTCACAAACTGGGGGATGCTCATCAGGGTATTGGTCTGGCGGTTTACAGCGTGCGGCGTGCAACACGTCCATCATAAGAAAGTGTCAGGAAAACAGGGCAGTTAGTGGAGGCAAGAAGTAGTGGGTGTAAACAAACCCGCTTCCTTCATAGTGGAGGCGTGGTTTCTAGCAGTTACACATTACTCCACTCTTCCATCACTCAATCACTCCCACTTCCTACGAGACCAGGGTGTGTTCAATTATGACTTGTATAAATAGGTTTTACCTATTTCCATCAAACAACAGTTTTGGTGAGAAAAACAACACAATATCCAAAAAAATACCAACGAACTGATAGCTTTCATTCCGCAAGACAGTTCCAAATTCTGATACAAGTCATGAAATAGCCACACCTTCAGAATTAGCCATTCTGGTCTCAACACCTTCTTCGCTTCCCTCCCTAAGACAAACCCTTCTCCTTCACTTTGTGACCGAAGCAAACGGCTATTTCTTGGTTTGGGCAAGGATTGTACAGATTGATCCCTCGAATCTAAAGTTTTCCCGTGCAGTGCATTTTTTTTAGGTTTAGATTTGTTTCTCATCCACACACCCAAATTTACCAAAACCATCAGAAACAATTTTACCCATAAACAATTGTCGACCACAGTGGGAGATTAATCTCTCGGTTGCAAAAAATCATTTTCCCTATTCCATTTTCAATTTCCTAAATTTCTCAAGATGTTGATCTTAAGAATGTTTCAGAAACCCACAATCCCAATTTTACTTCTCCTATAACTGAAAATACTCCACATGTTATCCATGAATCCGTTCTTTCATTCAAAACCCTTGTCGAGGCTATGGAGTCTCGATATTTAATAACTATTCACGATTTGACAAAAATCCTGAATGATCATGTCGAGAATCAAGCTACTATTGTCAAGACGCATGTCGGAGTATTTACGCTTTTGAAAACGCTCACGGATCAACTATCAAAGGAACCAACACGTATTCATTCTGGAGGAAACGCCATCAACAATTCATTTTGGATCAATGCTGATGGTAGTAGTCCTTTTTCCAAGATTCATATTCCTACTCCTAGTGGGGAGGATGAAGCCAATGGTCACGCCCGATTGGAAAGGTATTCACCAACCTAACTTGTCACTCATGAAGATCAAGAGATGTTTCCTCAAAATCATAAAGAAGACTCGTGGGATTTATCACGTTCTTGATGCGTGTCGTAATCACAACAAATTATTCGATATATTTCCCACTAATTAACTAGTAATATAGCGGTAGTAAGGATCGTTCCCACAGAGAGCTGTGTAATTGATATGTTATTTAGTTCAGCAAAATAATAAAAATCACAAAGGGGGATTGTTTTGAAGTGAAATAAAAAGAATAACAAATAAAAGAAAGATATGATCAAGGAATCCTTCGCCGTTACCAAGCGATAACAGGATTAGTATACTTATCTATCTTCGTTAGAACCATTCATCACCAACCGTAGGAAAGCAGCTAGCTCAGTGCTATCCCCAAAACTCCTTTTGCCACGGATATGGAAGCTCTCCAATATCAGATTCTACTCAACCGAACCACCAAGTAGTAGCTCACTCAAGGTGTAATCCGATCGAACGCTTAGGCTTTGTGAATTAGGTTGATCCCAGTAGTTAAACTCTTAGCTCAAGGTCCACTTGTTGGTGTTGTATTCATCCGCAATTTCTCCACGTAATCCCTCGCAAGGTCTTGCGATTTCTACTTGTGTATGAATTATTCGACGATTACTTATCTCCTAACCCAATACTAGCAATAAAACAATTAATAGACTAATCTAGTATGCATCCCAAATCAATCTAAGAATCACTCATAAAATTAGATGTAGTGAAAACAAACGATAAGATGATTAAAACTCATAACAAACTTGTATAATAATAAAGCTTCACGCTAGAACATTGAATTCATCCTTAATCAATAAAGTTTAGCCTCTCATGTTTACACGTTTATCGGTTTCCCCAAAAGGTAAACCCTAAAATATTTTATGAAGAACAAAGTGTATTATGAGATGTAGAGATATTCTATTTTTAGGTTATGAAGTTCTCTTTTATAGTCTTCAAGTTGTAGAAGTGCCCGTGCGCCAAATCCTTGGTCGAAATAAATTGCGACTTGCCAAAACGCACCAAAATACCAAGTTAAGAAACCGGCCGTGTAAATAAACCGCCGCAAAAAAATATGGGTCTCTGCATGCAAATATCCAAGTCCAGCCCATTTTAGTTTATTTGGCTTGTCAGTCCGCTGGAGTTGACAGCCTACTCTTTTACCTCCATCAGCTTCACGGACACTCACCTAGCCGTGAGATATTTTTTTCCCTGAGATTTCAGTTTTCTCCCGTAAGATTCACGGACACTTGATGTGTTTTTGAAAGTTGTTTGTAAATGGTAAGAAAGATGTCGTTCCTCTCATACTTGTGAAGGATTTTTAGACTCAAATAAAACTAGAAAACTCAAAATAAATTGTATCAAGATTTTAAAAGCACTGAGACTCAGGATTCCACCAATATCCAATTTTTATGTGATTTAATCTAATCAATATTCATGCAACTCTTTACGTTTAAAGTGATTCTAATATTTTGGATAAGTATATTTTCAGAATAACAAGTGTATTTCGAAAGCATAGAATATCAAAAACCTAGGTCTAAGCATAATCTATCAAGAGAAATCACAATTGCTTAGGAAAAATCATTCAATCAATTTTCAATCAAGGCAAATAATCTTAAAAGAGATTGCAAAAATTAATTAAAATAGAAATTACCACACACATCATGGAAAATTGGCTTCCTCCGTCGCCTCAGCAATGGGGTTTAGCTCCTCATATTAATCACATGCTCAAAATAGGTGTTCATAGCTCAATGGTTTGAAAAACAAGAGAAACAAATAAAGCAAATGAGTTTGCAACGCCTAGGTGGCGTTACAAAGAAGTCATTCTGAAGAAATAAATCGCTCTTAAACGATACTTTTGTCCGTTTGTTTACGATCGCCTCTGCGATCGTTTCCGGATCGTCCAATGTTCTTCGTGTTCTTCCTCTACACCAGCAGAAACAAATTGCAGCAACTCCTCCTGTTGATCTCTGTAGTGTTCTAAGCTTCCCCCAAAGTATCCGTAACCCTTCCTTGACCTCTCAGCCTCTTATATATAGCCAACAACTCCTTAAAACTCGAGTTAAATCTTCCAAAACTAAAAATTTTTCTTCGGCCAAAAGTCACGACAATAACTCTCTGCAGCTTCTTTACGCGTCTTCCAAACCAATCCAACGCCTCAGAATCTCTCTAAGATGCTATCGAATCCAACAACAAGCTTTCTTCCTTATTTTCCCGTACTTCCCATGAATATAAACTTCCGAGAATAATCCACCCCCGTTTTCTCAACCCCGATTGTTTAGCCAATTCTAGCCGCATCCAAACACCATACCAAGCCTCCGTTTATCTTTAATGAGTCCCACCATCAATATCGGCCGATTTAATCTCTTAAAAACTCTTCCAAAATTCGTGTAGAAACAATACAGCGACGGGGTCCAGTTTCCGCCAAAAGTGAAATTTCAAACAAAGAGGGTGAGTGTCCCTTATCCTCTCGGTGGGGTGCAAATAGTAGCGCCTTGGGGTGTCCCGGGGGTGCCCCTTAGTAATTTGGGTACCCCTTATCCATAGTGAGGGTCCGAATAGTAGGTGTCCTCCGGGCGCAACTTTTCGAGCCAATTTTTCCAAAAATGTTTATTGGCCAAAAATACCTACACACACATAAAACACCATAATAAGTACAAAAATGAGCACTATCAATATAAAGAATTGAGACAAATTAGACACAAAAATGTGTCTATCAACACTCGACTAGTCGTGAAAATATAAACATCTGGATTTTCGTTTTCGGCCAAAAACTTCCACAGACACTTCTCCCTCCGTGAGTTTTCAAACTCCCTGAGTTTTGTGTTTCCAGCCAGACCTCTCACGTATACCAGGCCCTCCGTGAGAATTCCTTTTCTTCTGGATTCTTCAGCTTCTCATTACCAATTCAACATCGACAACCAACAGATCATTACCATCATCATCTCCGATCATCAGGCTCGTCCACCTTTAACAGCAAAGCTCTTTCATGTTCTCGTCGTCACTGCTACCAACTCCAGTTCTTCTTCTCATTCTCCTGAATACCACAATTAATAATAATCTATCACTCCTGGAGCTCCATCATCATTTGCTGCTAACGGCAGAAAGCTTCATATTACCACAGCTCAAGTTCGTATACATTCTTTTCCCGCCCCATTCCTCACCAGCTCAATGCAGCGTCCCCTGTTAATGGCAGAAGCCATCATCATCATCGTCCCTGTATGTACTCGAGCTTTCTCTACTTCTCACTGAACTCCTTCATTCTCTATCTCTATCTCGCTATCAACAGGGAAATGGCCACCTTCACATCGCATCGCCATTCTTCGTTGGATGTAGCTCAAACCCAATACCACAGAACCGTATTCTTCCCCGACTTCTCTTCATCACTTCTTCTCTCTTTTCTCTGTCAAGAACACTGCTTCTCCATTGACATCTCGAGTTTCCTTCATTCCATGAAACTCTCGAGCTCGTTCATCTCTTTGCATGAGAATCACCAGCATCAATGCCATCTTCCATCGTCAGCCAACAATAACTCGTATCCTTTACATTCCATCGTCATTCTCTGCTAATAAATGACAGCAACAACAACATACATCCATCGTTGTCCAACTATCAGCAGCCCCGTTTACGTTCTCTGTTAATCACCATTGAACCATCGTCTTTAATACTGCCATGAATATCGAGATCCACCAGTTCAACAACAATCTCATCTGCCATAAATGACAGGTGAATACGCCCACTTTCTAGCTCAGAGCTCTTCTCAACTTCCAATAGTTGGACTTCGTCGACAAAGAACTCGCCCAATGGTAGCAAAGAAGAACACCGAACCTCCAAGACTCCATATCGAAATAACCCAACAATAGTAGCTTCATTCTCGTTTTCGTCTCCCTGTTAAACTCTGTCCATCGCTAGCCTAAGTCGACGGCTATCAGCGTCACAAAGATTACCAGCAAAACTGGTTACGCCGTTGAATAAAGTCTGGATCCCGTTAGTTACGTGGGGAAGAAGATGGAAACCCCTACCGACATAGGGGTGCCTGTAGCATTCATGCTTTCCACTGTCAGTCTTACGGGACTGACAGTTCAACTCTCTTAACACCCCCTAAGCGGCAGTCCTGAGTAATCCAACGGGTGCCTTTAGCAATTATGTGTATCAACACCTTCTCGCAACTTTAGCTCGCTCAAATGCTTATAAATACTTCATACAATGTCGGATTGACTCCATTCTTTCACCTTTCGCTTCGTCTTTTCGTCCTCTTCAAGATGATATCAAGAACTCCTCAATTTGGATGATTTCCACTTGGTCTTTGGCCCTTCTCCGCTTGTAGCTAACTTCTTTTATTGCACAATTGCAAATTCACTTCTTTGGACGATTCACCTAACAAAACATAAACAAAGAAAAACAAGAGTAATATACAATAATTCACAAGAATATATAGCAATTACTAGCATGGATTCAACACTAAATATATGCAAAATATGCACTTAACAAATTCCCCCACACTTGGCTTTTGCTAGTCCTCGAGCAAACTATCTAAAATACAGCAACTCCATGTCGCCGAGGATATGGTTACTCTTAGCATGAATAACATGCCTTTAAACCCCTAGGTGTCCCTAGTAGACGAGTTATAGTCTCGTGAGGGTTTACCAAGAGATATACCCACAAAACTCCGCTCCAACTTCAAAGCTGCCCACTTCCCAAGCATCCAAATAGCTATGAGGACATAGAGTTTCGCATGCTAGTAATAAGAATTTAGAAATACCAAAGAACATATTCTCATTCTTAAATGTTGAGTGAGAAATAACCACACCATAATGAGAGAACGCGTGTTTGAGAACGATCAATAAGCATTTCGCCTCGATCGCCTCACCAATAGGGTTTTATGATAATTGCACTCAATAAGACGACTTTTTTATGGGTCTCACATGTGTGCAGGTAGGAATGAAGAGAAAAAAATCCTACACACGTTGAATAGTGGGAAGGAAACCTTCCGAAATATTTCCGGAGACTCCACAAAATCGTGGAAAATAAAGACTTTTTCTCGATGATCTCTAAGAAAGGAAATCAACCACTATTATCGAGGATGAGAGTACTTACCACCTTCACATCCGATTGCAATGATGATAACACCACTCTCACAAGATCCAATAGAAAGGTCTTCGATCGGCCTCGTCTTCTTCATCTTCTTGGTCTTTATATTCGGTCTTCAACGATGATGATAAACTCTTGAACTTCGTAGAACTCGACAATTTGTAACTCTTTCTCTTCAATTTCCTTGTTGCTTGAAACTTCCTTATATATTTTTCTTCCTCATGGCCTTATTGAACAAATAACAACCTAAATGCAAATCTTTTTGTATTTTCTCTCTCTCTTTTTTTTTTTTTTTTTTTTTTTTTTTTAACAAAAAGATTGCAACTACAAAAATAATAACGAAATTAAAATTAACATGGCCATGAAAGAAGTACTTTACCACTTTGATCTTCACAACTTGTATTGTCTTCGTATCATAAACTTCAATAAGTCTCATCTTTTGATTTTCTTCGCTCTTGTAAATAAGTCTTCATAATTAGATATAGAATTCATTTCGCTTATGTGTAAGTCTCCAACATGTATATAAAAATCGCTCATTGTATGTTGCTTTACTTGGATATGAAATTTTCTCTTCCTTGTATTGTTGCTTGTAAACCACAAACGTCTTCAACTTTCCTTGTAGATTTTGATGTCGCTCCACTTGTTGATGATGATGGTGTTTCTATGGACTTGTTGTTGGCGAGAGAGAGAATGGTGCTAACTGCAAATCAAACTACAAGAAGGTGGTTTTCATCTATAGACGTCACCCTCATGATTGACAAAATTAGCACTCAAGAGATCAAAAATAATGCTGAATATAGTGTGAAGTTGGGTAGCTCACCATTCTACCCGGAATTAACGTACGGTGACACACACTCAAAAGAAAGCTCTTTAGTCAGCTACAAAGAAATTTGGTATGGTGCCTCTGTTGATTTGAAAATAGGTAGTCTCCACTAATGATTGATCAACAACTCTAATAATGCATTTCTCCCTGCTCCTAATTTGCATCACCGGCATGATTAAATCCATTATTTAACACTCTAACAAGCAAGAAATCCGAATGTAGTTCCCTTAACACTTCCAAGTTCAGCTATGCTCTGCGAATCTCTATGTAAACATACCTAGAAGTATGCTAGTGACTCTAAAATATCTACAAGTTGAAGGTTTTATTCAAATATATACAAAAAAAAAAAAAAAAATTAAAAATTTTGACTCAAAAAGGCTAAAAACTCTATATGCAAAAGACTCCCCCACACTTAAACTTCACATTGTCCTCAATGTGTAAAACCGAAAGTTCTGAATTCTGACGTAACAGCAGATAAAACGCAAAACTGTGCAAATTGGTAAGGAATTTGGAAAAAATCCATTTCACAAAAGTTGTTCATATACGTGTTTTCTACACAGTATCAAAAGGGCACAATGTTTCGATAAACGGTCTGATAGTTAAGGTCTCTGGAATGAACTACGTGCAGTCTGAATTTTTCTCGATTTAAAAGGTATTCGTCATAATTCTCTTCTAAGATAGATTCTAGGACTCAATGAAATTAAACATGGGGATGCAAATATGATATGAAAACAATAAAAACAAAAAATAAAAGGGATTAAAATACAAAACCTATGGGTTGCCTCCCATTTAGCGCTTGGTTTAAAGTCGTCACCGATTCTTTTTGTTATCGTCCATATACCAACAATCCGAAAACAGTAGTCCGCCCTAAAACAATATGCAATTCTAGTAACAAATTCACACAATGATTAGCATAATATATGAATAATGAAATTGTTATAGCTTGAAAGTTTCCCCCACACTTAGTCCTTTCTACACTCGAAAGTGGATAGCGAACATAAAATAAGGGAACTTCTTCGGGTTCCTCTCGGTGAACCTGCATAATGCTAGAATCAAACACATCAAGTGGTAGATAATTAGAAGTAAAATAATCCTTAAGAATTTTAGAAGCACAAATACTCAATCCTAAGTGATGTGGATCAAAAGATTCGGAAATATGCAAAGGATTAGACAAACCTTCCACAATCTCTCGTACATAAAAGATCCTCATCATTCTTAAAGAATTGCAATGAATTATTTACCTCATTTGTATTGTGGTCCTCTATCAAACTATTTAGCCATTCTTCGTCGTTTCGTTTCAACCGTAATCTCAACATCAATATAATCATTGGCTAGCTCAATTGGGTCTTCCACAACTTCAATAAAATTGGTTTCATTCTCAATCACTATCTCTTCAACTCCCTCGTCATCGGAATCGTAATCATCTCCTAGAAATTCTAGTTCATTGGTGCAAATATTAAAATCATTGTTTGAGTACGTTACACCATTTATAACAACGGTTATGTCATATTCATTCTCCTCCTTTTGAATAGGCGAGTGATCGTTATTATGATCCGGACTTGAAATAACATTACCATTATTGCAAGGATTTTCCAAAGGTTGCTCATCTTCATCGAGTCTGTCAACCTCATAATCTTCAATATCCCAACGACGTTGAAGTTCTCGCTTCGTATTACCTTGTTAATTTCTTCGAGAGTCTTTTCTGATGCTCCAGCTTCTTCTAACTGATCATATTGCTTTGAAAGTTTTCTGATATTAATACGTTTTCCGCCATTATTCACGATGGAATGTTCAGACCGTAACTCCTCCTTTGACATAAATGGAGAAAGAACATGATAAAGAGGAATAGGTCTTTCCAAACTCTCTTTCATCAACACATTACTAGAAAACAATTGATCAGAAGTATAACTATCCTCCCATCCCTTTGATTGCTCACGTACATACCCGTCATAAGGTTGTTGATATGTATGAGAGTATCCATAAGGCTCCGTAGGGTATGGTTGGTAGTTTTTATATGAATGAGATTGAAATCCAAATTGATTACCACTATAATATGATGATTGGTCTTGTGCTCCGTACATGTTATGTCCATAAGGAAACATGACGACTCACAAGAACATAAGAAAAAAAAATTTTAAAACAAAAACAAGCTAAACAAATAACAAATCAATTAACAACCACTCCCCGGTAGCGGCGCCAAAATTTGATGCGTGTCGTAATCACAACAAATTATTCGATATATTTCCCACTAATTAACTAGTAATATAGCGGTAGTAAGGATCGTTCCCACAGAGAGCTGTGTAATTGATATGTTATTTAGTTCAGCAAAATAATAAAAATCACAAAGGGGGATTGTTTTGAAGTGAAATAAAAAGAATAACAAATAAAAGAAAGATATGATCAAGGAATCCTTCGCCGTTACCAAGCGATAACAGGATTAGTATACTTATCTATCTTCGTTAGAACCATTCATCACCAACCGTAGGAAAGCAGCTAGCTCAGTGCTATCCCCAAAACTCCTTTTGCCACGGATATGGAAGCTCTCCAATATCGATTCTACTCAACCGAACCACAAGTAGTAGCTCACTCAAGGTGTAATCCGATCAAACGCTTAGGCTTTGTGAATTAGGTTGATCCCGTAGTTAAACTCTTAGCTCAAGGTCCACTTGCTGGTGTTGTATTCACCCGCTTGCCCACTTAATCCCTCTACAAGGTCTTGCGATTTCTACTTGTGTATGAATTATTCGACGATTACTTATCTCCTAACCCAATACTAGCAATAGAACAATTAATAGACTAATCTAGTATGCATCCCAAATCAATCTAAGAATCACTCATAAAATTAGATGTAGTGAAAACAAACGATAAGATGATTAAAACTCATAACAAACTTGTATAATAATAAAGCTTCATGCTAGAACATTGAATTCATCCTTAATCAATAAAGTTTAGCCTTTCATGTTTACACAAGTTTCTGGTTTCCCCAAAAGGTAAACCTAAAATATTTTATGAAGAACAAAAGTGTATTATGAGATGTAGAGATATTCTATTTTTAGGTTATGAAGTTCTCTTTTATAGTCTTCAAGTTGTAGAAGTGCCCGTGCGCCAAATCCCGGTCGAAATAAATTGCGACTTGCCAAAAACGCACCAAAATACCAAGTTAAGAAACCTGGCCGTAAAGAAACCGCAAAAATATGGGCCTGCGAAATATCCAAGTCCAGCCCATTTTAGTTTATTTGGCTTGTCGCCCACTGAGCCGATAAAATGACCTCTCTTTACCTCCATCGGCTTCACGGACACTCACCTAGCCGTGAGATATTTTTTTTCCCCGAGATTTCGATTTTCCCGTAAGATTCACGGACACTCGACTAGTCGTGAAAATATAAAACATATGGATTTTCGTTTTCGGCCAAAAACTTCCACAGACACTTCCCCCTCCGTGAGTTTTCAAACTCCCTGAGTTTTGTGTTTCCTCCAGACCTCACACGTATACCAGGCCCTCCGTGAGAATTCCTTTCTTCCGGATTCTTGACTTCTCATTACCAATTCAACATCGACAACCAACAGATCATTACCATCATCATCTCCGATCATCAAAAGCCTCGTCCACCCTCAACGAAAAGCTCTTTCATGTTCTCGTCGTCACCGGTTCCAACTCATTCGTCTTTCTCATTCCGGAATACCACTGACCAACAATCTATCACTCTCGAGCTCCATCATCATTTGTTGCTAACGGCAGAGCTTCATATTACCACATGCTCAAGTTCGTATACATTCTTTCCCGCTCCATTCCTCACCACTCAATACAAGCATCCGTTAATGGCAGAAGCCATCATCATCATCATCGTAGCTCCTCGTATGTACTCGAACTTTCTATACTTCTCACTGAACTCCTTCATTCTCTATCTCTATCTTGCTGTCAACAGCCAGCGACTACCTTCGTCATCACTTCTCTTCATCACTTCTTCTCTCTTTTCTCGCTGTCAAGAAACACGGCTTCTCCATTGACATCTCGAGTTTCCTTCATTCCATGAAACTCGAGCTCGGCCCATCTCTTTGCATGAGAATCACCCAACATCAATGCCATCTTCCATCGTCGCCCAACAACAACTCGTATCCTGTGACATTCCATCGTCATTCTCTCGCTAATAAATGTGACAACAACAACATACATCCGTCATTTTGTCCAATGGTATCTCGTTAAAAGAGGTTTCCCTACGTGTTATACCGCAAGTGCAATGGTGCCTATTGGAGCGGGGCAAGTACAGGTCGATCCTCATGGAGATGGAGTGTGTAAGGTTGAACTGAGGCTTCACAAAACTGATTTTCTAGAGAAGTAACACAACTGTAAGTTGGTTTTGTGTCGATACGACTAAGTGATTGTTGTGACTTTAGACTAAGGTAGCAATATGAGTAAACAATTTGGAGAACACTAGGGTAGTTGATTCCACACCTGATATTATGCTAAGGCAATACCTATTTAAGTTATGTTCTTGATTCTTCCTATGGAAGGATACAATGGAAGATGTTTTAGTTACTCTCACTAACTCCCCCTAGTATTAGGTGTCTTCTTACAGTACACCTAATCACAGGTTAATTCACTCAAACAACTAATTCACTCTTCCTAAAACATTGAAGCAAAACAAGAACAATAAAAAAAAAATAGTAATTGACTTAGCATGCAATCAAGGGTTTCATCTAAACCCCAGTTAGATAACTTAGAACATCATGCAGAAATTAAAGCAGAATTCAAATTAAACTACAAAATAAAACCCTAAAACTGACTGACTTCTCTCTCATGAAGAACACTTCATTTTATACCTCCCAATCACTCGAAAATGAAATTTAATGCATACCCTGACTTGTTCCCTCTTCCAAATCGGTTTTGGTAGCCATTAATTAACTTGTTGGAGAAACCCTAGCTCCAACTATCTTTAACCTAGCTTCTAGGGTATGGGAGAAGCTAAGGAAGAGATAGCTTGATCTAGAGTGGCGGAGAAGGTGGCTGTGGTGTCGTGGTTGTCGGGAGAAGGAGATGGTGATGGTGGAGTCGGCTCGCCATGGTCGGGGAAGGAGAAGGTGCTCTGTTTTGTGTCAGGGGAGAAGAAGAGAGAAGAGAAATGAGAAATGGGATGTTTGGTTCGATGGGTAAGGGTATAGGTGGTTCTGGTGTTGAGCAGGCGCAGCGAGTTTTGATGTGCATGAAGGAGCGAGCGTTGGATGTGGGAGAATCCGATGCGTGGGCTGATGCGACCGTAGGATGCAAATGGGCGAGATCTCACGGCTCAGATGGAACGGGCTTGGATCCGGTTATGCGCCGGGTCTTGGATAG